>JAQJVL010001520.1:0-102500 GCA_035578905.1 Stictocephala bisonia
TAGTTTCTATGAAATTTAGCATTAACATTTTTAAATTGCCGCCATTATGAAACGGGTGAAAATGTTATTTTATTTTTTTAGAGTATATTAGGTGATGTAAAGTTAAATAGTCATGCCAAGTTTCAAAACGATATCTAGTACCATTAGTGAGATATTTTTTTAAAAACACACAGACAGATTAACAGACGCCAGACTAAGTGAGATAAGACACATCTCATAGAAACGTGTTTGTTTATTTTTACCTATTTAATAATTTCCTAAAGTTTTGCCCCACATTTTTTGAACGCCCTGTATATGGTCACTATTATTCAACTTAGATTGAAATTAAAAGGCAGAATTTCACTACGTATGGTTTACAAATAATAAATCAATGAAATTATTACTGTACTTATTTACTGTAGCTGTCCTTGGCAAGAGGCAGTAGGATATGTTTGGCTCTAGTACAGTCTCATGGCAAGAGGCAGTAGGATATGTTTGGCTCTAGTACAGTCTCATGGCAAGAGGCAGTAGGATATGTTTGGCTCTAGTACAGTCACATGGCAAGAGGCAGTAGGATATGTTTGGCTCTAGTACAGTCTCATGGCAAGAGGCAGTAGGATATGTTTGGCTCTAGTACAGTCACATGGCAAGAGACAGTAGGATATGTTTGGCTCTAGTACAGTCTCATGGCAAGAGGCAGTAGGATATGTTTGGCTCTAGTACAGTCACATGGCAAGAGACAGTTGGATATGTTTGGCTCTAGTACAGTCACATGGCAAGAGGCAGTAGGATATGTTTGGCTCTAGTACAGTCACATGGCAAGAGGCAGTAGGATATGTTTGGCTCTAGTACAGTCTCATGGCAAGAGGCAGTAGGATATGTTTGGCTCTAGTACAGTCACATGGCAAGAGACAGTAGGATATGTTTGGCTCTAGTACAGTCTCATGGCAAGACGCAGTAGGATATGTTTGGCTCTAGTACAGTCACATGGCAAAAGACAGTAGGATATGTTTGGCTCTAGTACAGTCTCATGGCAAGAGGCAGTAGGATATGTTTGGCTCTAGTACAGTCTCATGGCAAGAGACAGTAGGATATGTTTGGCTCTAGTACAGTCTCATGGCAAGAGGCAGTAGGATATGTTTGGCTCTAGTACAGTCTCATGGCAAGAGGCAGTAGGATATGTTTGGCTCTAGTACAGTCTCATGGCAAGAGACAGTAGGATATGTTTGGCTCTAGTACAGTCACATGGCAAGAGGCAGTAGGATATGTTTGGCTCTAGTACAGTCACATGGCGTAACTTATTAACTGTAGCTGTCCTTGGCAAGAGGCAGTAGGATTTGTTTGGCTCTAGTACAGTCACATGGCAAGAGGCAGTAGGATATGTTTGGCTCTAGTACAGTCACATGGCGTAACTTATTAACTGTAGCTGTCCTTGGCAAGAGGCAGTAGGATATGTTTGGCTCTAGTACAGTCACATGGCGTAACTTATTAACTGTAGCTGTCCTTGGCAAGAGGCAGTAGGATTTGTTTGGCTCTAGTACAGTCACATGGCAAGAGGCAGTAGGATATGTTTGGCTCTAGTACAGTCACATGGCAAGAGACAGTAGGATATGTTTGGCTCTAGTACAGTCACATGGCAAGAGACAGTAGGATATGTTTGGCTCTAGTACAGTCACATGGCAAGAGGCAGTAGGATATGCTTGGCTCTAGTACAGCCACATGGCGTAACTTATTAACTGTAGCTGTCCTTGGCAAGAGGCAGTAGGATTTGTTTGGCTCTAGTACAGTCACATGGCGTAACTTATTAACTGTAGCTGTCCTTGGCAAGAGGCAGTAGGATATGTTTGGCTCTAGTACAGTCTCATGCAAAGCATAGGCCCATAATAGTTAAATGCTCTATACAACAAAGTCTCTTTTAAGACAGTAATAAAATTTTTTCCTTTTATACATTTCATGGTTTAAAAAAAATTTTGTAAATATTTTTGGGTTTTGTACATTGTTCAAACCCAAGAGGCCCCTTTTTGGATTGTTTTGGTTTATTCCGTTTCAACAAAACATAATATTTTGGGTTATACTTGTTAAAAAAGAAGTTAGGTTGTTTTACTTATTAAAATTCATCAAAGAACACGTGATAATTTTTTTCAATTAAATTTATCAAGAAAAGGATTTTTGGGTTCTATTTCAATCTCATGGAAAGGGCATTTTTAAAAGTTTGTTGTTACAGTCTTTAAAAACCGTAATATTTATTTTTGCACTAGACATCTCATAAATAAGTAGATTATTTTTCTAATTTTTAATTTTATATAAGGAGTTTTGGAATATTTTTTGGCTTAACCCTTTTCATGGAAAAATAATAATTTTTTCTTTTTTTGTACAGTTCAATGGAAAGGCAAAAAAGGATTTGTTGGGTTTATAAGTTTTTATTCCCAAAGAGGCAGTAAAAAATTTTTGGTTTAGTAAATTCATGCAACGAAAAAAGGATATTTTTCCCTTAAAAAAAAATTTTATACCCAAAACCCGTAGGAAAAAATTTTGGCTTAGTACAATCTCATGAAGATTCAAAATGTTTGGCTAACTCTCATGGTAAGAATAGGTTGTTTTTAAAAAAAAGTTCAAGCAAGGAGGGAAATAGGATGTTTTTTTTTAATTCATCCCCCCCCCATGCAAAGGCAAAGTTAGGATAAAAGTTGGTTAGTAATTTTCATAACATTTTGGAATAAAGTTTTTGGCTTTAGTAATTTCGTGGAAAACAGTAGGATTTATTAGGCCAGTTCAACTATTTAAGAAGGCATAAATTTTCCTAATTTAATTTCACAAGGGCAGTTTTGAAAAAAATGTTTTGCCAAAATAATTCATTTTAAATCATTTGGGTTTTTTTTTACTTCCAGTAAAGATTTTAAAGGAAACAATTTAATGATTTTAAAAAGTGTTAAAGTAATTAATTGCAGTATATATTTTGGCCTTTTTTACATCTTCACAAAACATTTTGGATTTTTTGTTTGGAAAAATTTAAATATTATGAAAACATTTAAAAATTGTTTCTCTATACAAGCTATTGGGAAAGGATAGGGTAAAATTTTTTTTTAATTGACTCAAAAAAATCAAGAGGCAGTGGAATTTTTGTATAATCTCATCAGAGGGTGGAATATTAGGCTCTATAAAATAATGTCAAGACAGTAAAATAATCTAAACACTCATTAAAGGCTAGATATATTTGCTCTGTGTCTATTTTTGGCAAAAGAAGTAATATGTAATTATAATCTTAATCAAATTCATTAATTGTTTGGTTAATTTTTCAGTCTATTTTTGGAAGGGCAAAAAGTAAATCGTTTGGCCGAGACAAAAAATCATTGGCAAGAGGCAGTGGATATGTTTCTATCATCAAAAAGGAAAGGAATAATATTTTTTCCTTATTAAGGTTTCGGCAAAGAGGGGAGGAATGGTGCTCTGCCCCCTGCAAGGAAAGTAGGATTTAATTTTGCACTTACTTTACATGGCAAGAGGACCGTAATTATTTTTTTGGGTTGTAAGTCCAAAAGTGAACGTGGATTATGTTTTTTTTTTTTTTTTTTTTATGAATGATCAATAGGAATGTTTGGTTGTAATCCAAAAAAAAATAATGTTTTTTAATTCATTAAAGATTTTAAAATGTTTTCTTCCGAAATAAAATATATCCAACAAGAATTTTCTCTAATAAAAAGTCACTTAGAGGGATGGAATATTGATTTTGGCTCTATAAAGTTGCATGGAAGAGGCAGTAGATTGTCCAATCATCCATTAAAGAACCATGGATGTTTCCTATAATTATGGCAAACAGAAATTTTTGGCTTAGTTTCAAACTTTACAAGACGGAGTAATATGTTGTGGTCAGTACACCCAAAAAGAAGAATAGGAAAATGTTTTGTCTATCTAACCAATCTTTACAATAAGCAATTTTTTTAAGAAATTAGATAAAGGTACAAACAATCTTTCAAGAAAGGGGCAGTAAATTTTCTTTTGTACAGCTTTATGTAAAGAAGCTGTACAAATATTTATATCAACACTGATGGCGGAAATTTAAATATCGTGGTTTACCATAAAATTTGGAAGGGCGAAGGATATGGCCTAGTAACAAGTTCATTAGCAGCATTTTGCTCTAACATCTCATTTAAAAAAAAACCCTAACACCCTGTCAAACCTACATTTTTTCAATACACCTCTCAGAAACGACAAATAGCATTTCCCGTAAGTTTAATAAACCATTAATTTACTTCAATTAAGTGGTCTTTTAAAATACAAATCAAGGGGCAGTAAAAATTATTGGGTTTTTTAAATAATTTAAAGGTTAAAAAACGCTCATTGATGTCAGGGCCCGTAGGGTTTATTTTGAGCCAAGAATCCTCATGGCAATTAGACAGTAAGGAAAGGGTTTGGTCTTACAAGTCCTCCCCCTTTTGGCAAATGAGGATAGTATCTTGTTGGTTTAATAAAGTTTTTGAAAAAGGCAGTAAATGTGCTCTAGTACATTAATGGAAAAAAGTTTTTGTTTAAAAATTTTTTCATTTAGTAAAATCCATGGGCAAGAGAAAATATATATGTATTCCTAAAATTAAACAAGGAGACAAAAATGAAAGTTTCCAACAAGTTTTTTTCATGGGAAAGGGAAAAAAATTTTCTTATATAAGTTCCATAAGAGAAATTTTTTTATTTTCTTAAAAGTTCATGGAAGAAATAGTTATTATGTTTTTGGTCTAAAAACCGTCTCAAAAGGCCCAAAGCGTTTTGGATAAATTTTCTTTTGTACAGATCCAAATCAAACTAAGTACTTTAAAATTTTTGGTTGTACTCCCCAATGGCCAGGCATGAAGGATTTAAATTGGGTATTGACAGTTAAAAAAGTAATGTTTTGGCTTTTATACATCTTTATGGGAAGGAAGCATGTAGGATATGTTTCCTATTTTTCCCCCCTATGGAAAAAATTAATATGTTTTGGGTTAGTTTTTTTCATCCATTCAAAAGTAGGTAATTTTTCTTATAATTCCAATGGAAGAGAAAAAAATAGGAAAAAAATTTTTTGGTTTTAACTTTGAAAGAGAAAAGTAAATTTTTTTGGCTTTTAGGTTTAAAACCTTGGAATAGGATAGGAAATTTTTTTCTCCCCAGTCATTCTTTTTGGCAAAAAGCATTAATAATTTTTGGCTCTAAAAATTTAAAATTAGGACAGATAGAAAAAAAAATCTGGTCAATAACTCACTATTTTTAAAAGGATAATATGATTTCTGTTCAAGTTTCCTTTCATATGGAAAAAGTAATATCGTTTTGGTTTATAAAGCTAAAAAACTAATATCGTGGCTAACAGGTCATGGAAAACAAATAAAGAGGAATGTGGTGTATCAAAACTTAACTCAAGTGGCCAAAAGGGAGGGTCCAAATTTAAAAACGAACTCATGGGCAAGGGAAAATATTTTTATCAAAACCAAGAAAACTTTAAAACACAAAATAGAACAAAAACTCAATCTTTCTAATGGCCCAACGGTCACTAATTTATAAAAACTGGGAAATCGGGCCAAAAACCTTAAACAATGGCAACAGGGGACACGTTTCCAAATAAAAATACAGCTGACAAAACTTTATTTCTCAAGTAACAAAACAACAAATACCAAAATAACATTTAAAAACCATGGCATCAAAATGCATTATTAACCATGCCGACAAGCACACAAATCAACGAAATAAGAAAATTTTTAAAAAATTTAATCAAGTGGCCACTGTACATAAATACACAAAATAATGAATAATACCATTTACAAAATACATTAAATCAAATGAAACAAAAGAATTGAAAATTTAGGAAAAACTTTGAAAAAAATTTTTATCAATCCAAAAACACCGGAAATTTCCCGATACCTTTATTCCACCCCAGGGATTTAAAATCCCCTGGGCAGTCCGAATTTAAAAATAACTAGGAACAATAATCCCCTTTTTAAATTTAAAAAAAAAAATTTTAAAAAAAATTAAAAACAATAAAAAGCCTTTTAAAAAACTTATCCCCCAATTAAAAAAAAACACGAAATAAAAAAATAAATAAAAAAAAAAAGGGGAAAAAAAAAAAAAATTAACCTGGGCCAACCACTTAAAAAATTTGAAAAAAAATAAAATAATTAATTTAAAAGGAATCTCTACTTAAAATAAATTTTAAAAAAATTAAAAAAAAAAAAATATTAACACAAAAAAATTTTAAAAAACTTTCCCCCCCTTTTAAAAAAATTGTCCCCCCCCTTTTTTAATTGGCGGTTTTTATTTTTAGGTAAGCCCAAAAAAATTTTTAAATTTTTTTTTTTTTTTTTTAAAAATTTTTTTTTTTTTTCTGAAATTTCACGATATAACTGAGGTAACAACGTTGTTTATCAACATACTTTATTACTCAAGTGGCCAAGCAGAGCACACTGAAATTTCACGATATAACTGAGGTAACAACGTTGTTTATCAAAATAATTTATTACTCAAGTGGCCAAGCAGAGCACACTGAAATTACACGAAATAACTGAGGTAGTATCGTGCTTTATCAAAATACTTTATTACTCAGGTGGCTAGTCAGAGTACACTGAAATTACACGAAATAACTGAGGATGTTACAGTTGGTTTATCAAAATACCTGAATTAATATGAACTTTAAGTATGGAACATTTTCTTCACTGATCAGACTTATCAAACTTTATACAAAAGTTGCCACAAAGCAGCCTGGCTTATACAACAACAAGACAAATCCTAGAGTAGTCGAATACATAAAAGTCATGTTCTTGGAATCATGTGCCTTTATGTAGGGAGAACGCTGGAAATAATCACCACCTTAGTACTTTTTTACCTTAAAGAAAATATTTTTCGATGTAAATTAAAATTAGGGTAAGAAGAGTCATATACCAAAACATATTTTGCCTGTATGTATATTTTTCATTAAAAAAAATACATTGCATTTTTTCTTCTTTATAAAAACCATTACTAATGGAATATATCATAACTTTTTTTAACAAAAATGTACGTAAATTAAATATAACCATTATGATATCCTAAATAATGTCAGTAAAATCTGAGGGTGGGGAAGGGGAGAGCAAAATATAATAAAATTCCTACATAATGTATGTAGAATGGGCAGGAAGTTATTTCATACTATATACATAAAGGATTGAGCAAGTTGTCTTACATTACGTACATTACGTTATTTTTTGGCCTTTAAGAAGTCGTGTGCAAATAGTGGGTAACTGGGTACTCGGACATTCGGTGGTTTGGTATGGCTGAGCTTAAGTTCATAATAATCATGTAAGTGGATATTGGTTAACATTCGTGTGTGGGAAATGGTGTTAACTTATCATTTATCTAATGGAAATAAGTTTTTACTAAAAAACTAATGTTAACAATCTAGGAAAATAGGATTACATCAAGATATTATTCTGTGCTAGGCAAGTTTATAAAATACAATCCAAATCCTAAAGCTTCTTGAACATGGCTAGGACAATTAAATGGTAAATAAACTAATATATACTAATGTTTACTGGTTATAAATACCAATCGGTATAAATGTAGATTTATAGATTGGTATATTCATAGACTCGTATATGAATTAATAAAATGCTATTTACAGGTATAATAATTTGAGAAAAATATTTCGTATTGCATTTACGACATTATCATTGGCCCTTACAAAAGGTTTATCGATCAAGTTAACACTTAAAAGCAGCTTTCGACTAATTTTAAGTCTAAACGTTATTTTATACTTAACGTCTGTGGGTCAATACCACCATTAAGTGTATAGGTGGGACACCAGGAAAAATGTATATAAGCTGTATATCTCATATTCGGAATTGTCTTCGTTCTTACTTATTTTTAGAGTGTGTTATCGTTTATTTATTCACAAAAAGATACTATACTCAGACAAAAATATTCAAAATAGGACAAGAGACATTTCATCGCTACTAGTAAAAAAGCTCGTTTACTATACATAGAATTGAGCTGATATTACATAATACTAATAGTATGTATAGAAAGGTTTTCTTTAATAGGAATATCTATTTTTTTCAAATTTAACTTAATACGAGGCGTGTTTTTAAAGTAAGTACCATTTTGTAATCCCACCGTTGAAGCAATGCGATCGACGTACGACACATGCTCGCTGTATACCACTATTGGCAAGCCACAACCACTGTTATGGATCCATTTGACCATTTTTAAGGTTGCTTAAGAGTGTTTAAAATGTCTTCTCCTAGTGAAAATGCTACCGACTGTAAAAAGCACATTTAACCCTGTTTTCCTACATATATAAAAATATAAAAAAATCTGAAGTATTTAGATAAATGTTTCTTTTTAAATATCAGTTACATTTAAAAAGAATAATTTATCTAAATACTTCAGAAGTTTTTTTATTAGTATATCTATAACAAAACAGGGTTAAATGTGCTTTTAATAAATTAACCTTAGTACATTAAAATGTTTAAGTGGGCATAAGCTTATAAACTCTCTAAAAGATTATTTTAAAATTCGATCAGAATAAATTGAATTCGTGATTTAGAAGATATGAAGGCAATAAATATAAAGTTAGGTAAAGAAAAGGAGAATAAGACCATCTTTGTCGTGCTTGTTCTCATTACACTAAGGGTATCATCGGAATATCGTTCAAATATTATAAGTATCCAATATTGTCAGACTGGAATTCATTATTCTACTTGAACTTTTCTAACTGTTAAATTTCACCACAATCTGATTATTGTTCAAAGGTTTCCTGCTACTTTAATAAGCTATAATAAAATGTCCAAATGTTTTGAATTGGTTGGTTTTCATTAATCTTTATAGTCCCTCTGTAACACTATTAAATGTGATGTTCAGTGACATACATTATTTAATAGTTTGAATTTTCTTAACGATTTGGAGGGCCAGGCTTCAAACCTGGTAACGGCCCCTAAGCCAAAAAGGCTTATTTTGCTCCCTCCCTTACAGGACTTCAAACCTCATTTAAGGTCCTTAGAGAACCTCGAGATTGCCTTGTGAGGTTTTTCTATGCTACACCTTGGCCACGTTCTAAATCGCCGTCCAAGGTGAGAGCCCGCTTCCTAGCTAGGGCCGGACAGCGAAATGGGATGTACAGTCCAGATTCCTCCTTCCCACATTTCCTACACAAGAAAATGGGGGTTGGGAACCCCATCTTGTTTATGTGCGCCCGAAACGTCCAGTGTCCAGTTATAAAACCAACCACTCTTCGGAGTTCTGATCTTGCAAGAAATAGTTTGGATGGTAGCCGCTGATGCGTATATTCGTGTACAAAATACAGGCATGAAACAATATATGTTTTTTTCTTAGTTTAAGATTTTATTCATATTTTTACGTGTGGTATTTTCAACTGAATCATGAATTAGAAAGCTATTTCATCTTTGATCATTACAGTTGGAAATCAACAACTGTATATTTCAAGTAGAGCACATAAGTCCTCAGATATGAGACGCTGACACAACTTTGTGCGATTTTAAGCCGTATTTGAATATATTACACGAGTGTAGGATGATTGTGGATGACCTGTGTAGTTTGATAACTAACCGAGGTCAAATTATGTCCAGAAAGGGACGTTTACTAATAGTAGGAAACTAGGGAACCTACATATTTACGTGGAATCCGAACTACGTAGTATTGGCTGGTTTCATTGGCTTGATACTCATTTTTCTCCCCAACACAATATTCACACTCTAACTACTACCAATATGGACACCCCTGTCACACACGCCGATTTAAATAATTGATCGGACGCTATGTTGTTATGAAGGGGACCGAACATAGAATCTATCAACCATTATCTCCAAACACTTTGTATCCAAGTAGCGGGGTTACAACACTATGTGACAGTAAATATTCCAGCAAGAATATAATTCTTCTTTACAGTAAGAATATATTTTTTCTGTACAATAGTAAATATATCGCTTCCAAATAACATGCATATCAAATTAACTTGTTATTTTGCAAGTTGAAAATGAAAATGTCTTTTATATATCTATCATAGTATAGAGTGTTTACTTATTTATATTTATTGTTATATTTTATATTATGTCCTGAAAAAATTTAATGTTTTACCTCACAAAAACAAAAACTAAACAAAATAAAAATACCAATTATGAAATAAAAGTTAGTTCTTTACACCCTAATAAAGAATGAGTAATATCACAAAGCTTGGAATGAATTTACAATAAGACTACATTTGACATACTAAGTACGTACCGTATTATTTTCCAAACTAGAAAAATAAAATGTTTTAAAATTATTGTGTGGTTGTTCTTGGCACTTTACTTTGATTCTAGATAACATTTTGTAATGTAAATATAATGTCAATCTATTATGTTAGCTATCAGATTTTCGTCTGTGATTGGCATATTGTTTATTAATAACATTTTATTAGATCTGTCTTTAATATCATTTATTAACTGTTATTTAATTTCTTCAATCTACGTTTTCTTGCAACAAAAGTTGAAGTAGGGTTGGAATAAACTAATTTCTAGTGTATCAGAGATTGCATATCGCCTTTTTGTTAGGTGATCTGTCTACAACTAATATTAAAAACAACGATATAATTTTGAATGCAAAAACGGGACCAAAGACACAAATTTACACATTAACTAAATGTTTAGCTAAAATATGTTTCCGTGTATAAATGGGTCAAACAACTATTGCTTGGTTTGGTCCAATGATTTCTAAGGTGGAGCCCACTTTCATTGCCCAATTGAACCCTTCGTTCCAAAATTGAAAACTTAATACATCCAAATAACCTGTCAAAACCATCCGCCAGGCTTCGCCCTCGTTCGTCAACCACTTTGTTCCCACCCATTCAACACTTGAAGTTTTCATTGAGTAATTGACAACCAAAATGGTCTTTTTCTAAGTTTCCATTTCTTGTTTTTTATAATGGCAATTAGTTAACATTTTCTGGGCTCACACTTGATTGAGACGTACAAAAAATGTGGGAAATATTATTACACATAATTAATTACACATAGGATTATTCCTAAATAATTCATGAATAAGCATATGATGTGGATTATGAGGTATAGTTAGATTCTGAAGCCTAGTAATAGAGTATCCCTTAGATTGACTAGTAGGATAATAAAGCAACATTTTATATAAAACCAAGGTTTCTTTTTTTCGTTCTTTTTCATTTTCATTTTCTTGCAACAAAGACCGAAGGTAAGTTGGAATAAACGTATTTTGAGTACATCAAAGAGTGCATCGCGCCCTTTTGTCAAGCGATCTGTCAACAACATTTGTTGTTTGTGAAACTATTGAAAGGGGCTCTACAACAATCCGTACTTCACAGATGTTGATATAAATCACATACCTTTCACAATGTTTTCCTGATTACATATTGAGTTGTTTTCAAAATACAGTTTCTACTTTGTCCAATAATATATCCTTATATTCAAATATTATTGTTTTTTTTAATAATATTTTTGAATTTTGAATTTAATTATATGCTGTTTTCGCGCACCATAATTAATAGAATATATGCTTTGTATTTTAGCATGGTACATACAATTTTCCACTAAATTTCAATTTGTTTTAGAACTAATGATCTAAAGTATTTTTATTTTAAACAGTAATAAATATATTCCTATATTTTATGAATCTATTAAGAAATCTGTCTAGCTGAATCTTATTTATATGTGATTAATTATTTTATAAATATTGTTATGATAGTGAAATTTACACTTCATATTAAAAAATAACGTAGATGCAGCAATTCTATAAAGTTTAAAGAAATCTGTTGGAAACAACGTTACCATATCATATGATCAATAAATAATAATTGAAGCAAATGCTTTAACATATTAGAAACATTTGTGCAAAGTTAAGCTCACAATAAAAATCACAGCAGGTTGAATTAAAGTTAATTTACCAACACAAACTGCTATTTAATTTTGTTAACATTTGAAAGTTGCGTTATATTCTTGTGTTTTAGACCAGTTAGTCATTGTATTTTACTCATTAGCTGCTAAATTAAGTGTTACTTATTATTATTATTATTAGAAAAAACGTAACTATCATTATAGATAAAGACATACAACAACAGTTGCTCACGGGCTCCTCAACAGGTAAGACAAATAAATTATCTAAAGCAGCATACAAAAGCTACATTTAGCTGCCAAGTTGTAGTTTAGTTTCTGGTATGGCAGTTGTCAAGGAGATGCCTACATCAAATGAGAAGCAGGTGTAAGGCTCAGTGCGTCAGATGTTACATAAAATAAGATGTTTTACATGATTATAAACCTCTCTACTAGTCACCAAACACATTCACATATTCTTTCTAGTGGCATGTTAATCCCGTAAGATAGAGGATTGGGTAAGTACAGTCACAATGGTTACAAGTATCTTACAATCGATGCCGAGGGATCTTAGGGAGCAAAGTACATTATTTTCCTTCAGAGTATTAGTGTAAGAATGCACAAAAAATAAAGTCCAAGTAAAATACATTCGGTAACAGAGCTTGCTTCTTCCTCGGTATTTTCAAAATTAACGTTTTTAAAGAAAGGAACGTTTCTTCGTTGCAGTTCAGATCCCTCAGCTCTAGCATTTCGTTATTGAACGGTTTGTGATCCAGACTCAATTGATACTTGACTTACTTGACTTATTTTCTTTAATCCCTAGGGGGACTCTGTTCTGCGCCAAACACTTCAACTCTCCCCAGGTCTTCCCTTCTTCTTGAATTTCTCTTTCCACTGTCCCTCGCCATGTCTATCTGGGTCTTCTTCCCTTCCTTTTTACTTGCGGGTTTCAGTCTAGCACTTGTCTACTTATTGTGTAATAAGTCTCCTCAGAGTGTGCCCTATCCAAACATACTTCCTTTTCTCTGTCGTCTCCCCAACAGGATTCTGGTTACATCTATGCCACAACTCAGTGTTTAAAATAATGTTAGGCCATCTCTAATATACTGCCTGGAATATGGATGTTCAAGTCTTCTAACTGAACCTCAAATGCGTTCAGATTCATTTCGATTTTCCTCTTCCTTTCAGAATTACACTTTCCTTTTTCTATTTTATACGTTACAAAACTGTTATCACTAAATAAACTTTGTTTAGTGGGAAAATATGTGTTTGCAAAAAACAATACCAATTCTAGAACCAAAAATTTACCAAGGGACCTGCAATTGTCATTGTTTATAAAGTAAAGAAGCATATACACACAAAGTACATTTAACCACTCACAGCATACACTTGACCGCAGCTATTTTGAGAGAACGTACAAACATTGTTGTGTATTGTTATGTTGATACATAACATTCTCTGGATGGTTAATTCGTAAAAATCATACGGTATTCGCACACCTGTCGTTGGGATATCTTTTAACGTTGTACAGTAACGTTGTCGTTTAATATGAACAATTAATGAAATTGTTAATGGAATTTCAATTTCAATGACATTAAGTTAATGGAGTGCATAACCCTATATACTCATATTGAATATTTTTAATGTAAGTTAGTGATTATAAGGAACTTCCAAAAACTCTAGGATTGTCAGACCCCAAAACATCGATTGATGTTTATGTATGCTCTTCAAATCTTTTATTTCTGTTGAAAGCTGTTCTTATGTTCTTTTAGTATTATTATTTTTTTTAAACATTATAAATAAAGATATTCAAATAATTAAATACCTTTATAAATAAATTAAGTTACATTGACTCATTTTATAAAAATTTTTGTTGTTATATGGCAATTAAGCAAATAACTGCTTTGAAATAACTATACTGTACTAATTTAGCTTACAATAAAATACCAATAGATAGCACAATAAACTATATCCCAGCTATGCATTATTTTAAAGAGTCACAAAACAAAAATAATATTTACGACATCTAGCACTTCCTTCCTTACTCCAATTTGAAAATATGTCAGTAAAAGGTCAATTGATTTACGATCCGTAAATCTATTTTGTGAACCAGTTGACAGTTGTAACTAGATTAAAAATCCTAATGACAAATAAAAACAGGAAGCCCTGCTGTTAAAACAAACCCAAATTTGATTTCTCCCTGTTTCATTGCAGTCGGTCTTGTTCATTAGCCTACACAAACAGAACTGCACATAGCCCTGCGCTGGACTTTCATTAGTATCCATTTATTTTGCTACATTGTTTGTTTACCGACAGTGTTGTTTGTACGATTTAGTTTTGTCAGAATCTGCTAGAATTATACGAAATGTTTTTACGTATTGTTTGTATTATTAAATTATTGTTCAGGAATGAACTTTGTAGGATACGGAATTTTGTAAATAATAAAAACTGTTTAGTAACTCAAATAATATTTGGAATCAAGAAATAAAGCGTGTATTTAAATGACTTCCTAGGAAAAAAAGTAGAACTTTACAAAATAAAGGATTCAGTGTCAGAGGGAAGTTGGTTGGGTTAGTACCACTGTTATCTGTCTGGGAACGTGGGCGTATCAACGGTACTGTACGGGTGTGGGTGGGTCAATCGATACCACTATGTTATGTCTTAGAGAGTAGGTGGGTCAGTATACCACTGTACGTGTCTAGATGGGTCAACATTACTATACGTATCTGTGTGGTAAAGTAACTTTAATGTGTCCAGGAGGGTGGGTTGGTCAATATTACTGTGTTCTACCTGAGAGAGAGGGTGGGTCACACCACTGAACATGTCTGGGTTGTTTAACACTACTGTACGTGTATGGGTGGGCAAATACCACTGTGTTGTGACTGGTAGGGTCGGTGGATTAATTAATAACATGTCAAGGAAGTTAATAAGACGATATCTTTGTTTATTGTTGCAATTAGTGAAGTTTTCAGTCAAATGCATTACCAATTTAAAGGGCATGGTGCTAGGATTGTTACCATGGTTCCTTTTTACTCTTGGGTGCATTGTTCACTTCTACCCTAATTGTCTTATGGTGGCCGGTTTCCAAAGTTTCAGGCCACCGCTGAAAGTCTACTACCCCAGACAGCCCTTTAGTAGAAATGCAATTTTGTCACCAGCGAGCCAGAACATTTCAACTGTATGGTAACTATTATTTTAATGGGTTGTAGTGAAAATGTTATGATTATTAAAGGTCTGTTCTAGTGGACCATAAGTTCATATTATTAGTTTTTTATTGTAAAATTATCGATAATTACATTTCATTTTTCACATATAATGAGAAAAAAGTACAAAAATACTCAATGTTTTACAACACCCACCTTATAGGCCACTAAAAAAGTCGTCATCTTTCAAATAACATTTAAGCGGGCGGAAACAGTTTTTTAAAAGTTTGAGAGTGATAAATCGTGAAAAATGACTGGTTTATATAATTTAACAAACTGCTAATAAAACTATCGTTTTTTCTTTCTTTTTTAAGCCCCTAAAACTATTTACAAATCATTATTGCTTTTTCCCTTATTTAATATATTTAAAAATGCATTCGTTGAGTGAGACTTAATTCATAATGTTTATTTGTTATGGTCCTTTTGAATGTTGTTCAAACCCAATCATCATTTTGTGCCACCGGGTGGATTTAATGATTGCCCAAAAATATCAATTATAAACACCTAGTTAGTAATAAAAATGACTTCTTTACAAGGCAGATAAGCGGTGAGCTTGTTAGAGCTCGCACGAAAACTGCCCAAGTAGATTACAGACTGAAGCCGCGAGACCTGTCTACGATGATAGGTAGGTAGTTGGGGGAGGGGGTAAATGACAGGCTACAGCACATAGCCCGTGTGGTTGCAACGCTGCGGCCTCCAAATGACTATTTCACTGGAGGTCTGTGACTGGTGAGTTCCGGAATGAAAAATGTATGATTTATATCACGAGATTGCAAAAACAGAATATCATTACGTATTGTCTTATGAAATATTCAATGAGCAGTTTATACCACACATACACTTCAATTAATTATAAATTGTGCGTGAAAACTAGACAATATCTCTTAGTAACTTTATTAAATGTATTACAAGTAACTATGAGGAACACTTGTACCAAAAAACTAAAGAAAAGTTAGAATCTTTGGTAATGCTTTAAAATTGTTCCGATACTTCATACTGTAGGCAAACAACACTTGCATGCAATAAACAGAACAAACTTTATCTCATAATTGGAATCCGTAAAGATTGGCATTCCTCAAAAATCAACTATGGAAACTCTCTTATTTCTTATTTTCATAAATGGACTACTATCCCAATTACCGTATAGTTTGGTTTTATATGCAGATATGTGTTTGTTTTTAATGATTGCACTTGTTATATATTTACAAAATTATACATTATCATTAAGTATATAGAACAACGTGATATAAGAAAGTGACTGCCATGGCAATATGATAATTCCTTGACCTCCCAAGCGCTTTAGGTGACATACCGTATGTATCTTTTGTCATGAATACGTTTTCTATACTGATTTGGACCTCCACCTCATTGTTTTAATTTATATGTTACCAAATTTCCTGATTATTCATAATTTTTACCTCCTGAAACCACTAAATTTTTCTATATAGTATATGACTACGTTATCAACAAAGATTAGTTTGGTAATATATAAATATTCATATTAATACGTGTAATATCACCAGTTTACAAATTAGTAACGTTTTTGTGAATAATTTAATTTAAGCATAATAAACGCAGTTTACCGAAACCAATTATTTAATATGGTGGCGTAGTGCTGTAATCCAGCTACTTGGGGACAAAGTGTTTGGGAGACTGTAGGCGATAGGTTCATGCTCGGCCCTCACGGCCTACGCTTAATGGTTCGAGTGTCGATACTTCTCAGACATCGACGTGGACACTACTAGAGAAGTCTGGGGTGTCCATGTCGAATGGTAGTCAAAGTTCAGATGTTGTGTATGGAAGAGAACTGAGTATCAGACTTGTCAGTTAGCTGAAAATAAAAACAACACTACGTGGTTCGGATTCCACGTAAAGCTGTAGATCCATACTTGCCTTGGCTATTGGGCTATTAATAAATTGAACTAAGTCAAAACAGATAGTAACAATGACTACACTCGTTCATCATATACACTCATCACACTCATTTACCCCTCATATTCGCCCATATCTCTACGATCGGCGTCTTAGAGATGAATAATGAATAATGGATACCTTTTTGTCATTGTACCAAAATAAATGTGATTTTTGCGAATTTAAACTTGTTATAAACTTCCTCTTACACCTAATGTGACCATCAAGAAAGTATTCTTGTAAAATTTATTAATTTGTTTAATATGATTGTACATTTTGATACTGGCTTTTAACTACTTAAGTACTTAGATGTACTTATGTTTCGTAAACTGTCTTACTCATCGCTAAGTATTGATAATAACGTGTGATACATTTGAAACAGGTGCTCTAAAGTTAAATGTTAGTTACTTTCTAAGTATTTATATCAAACAGATAATACAAAATCATGTTTATGTATGATGTAGGTATCTTAAAATAGGTACATTAGTATACAGGTTCATAATCAAAACTAAATAAAATAAAAGCAAATTCATACAATATCTTCTAGAAAATCTCTTACATTATAGAAGTTTTTTCTAACGACAAATTTCCAGTGTGGTTGAAAATACTTTTAATTTAAATTAATTTTACTTATTGGTAAATTATTATACATTTCGTTCCCCACTAAAAAGGGCTATTTTCTGATGAAAACTAAATAAAATAAAAGCAAATTCATACAATATCTTCTAGAAAATCTCTTACATTATAAAAGTTTTTTCTAACGACAAATTTCCAGTGTGGTTGAAAATACTTTTAATTTAAATTAATATTACTTATTGGTAAATTATTATACATTTCGTTCCCTACTAAAAAAAAGGCTATTTTCTGATGAAGTGAAGTTATGTGTTTTAACTTTTAATTCAAAATTGAGTGTAATCTTATTTGAATCATCAAGTTTTAAGCGATCAAATATATGTTGATTACTTTATTTCAAAATTAAAAAAATTAGAGGCATTTTAAATTTGAAAGTGTGATGTTTTTAATTATAAGTTCTCAACTGGTTGGACTGGTTTTAATATTATTAATAGTTCTTATAGAATTATAAAACTGTGTTCTTTAAATTAAAATACATTTTTTCCTCGAACCCTACAATACAATTCCATATTTTAAAATGGATTTTATATCATCAAAGGAGACCACTTTTCGGATTTAAATGGAAGTAGAATAAGGAATGAAAAAATACAGTTTTTGAGAGAAAATTCAAATGTTCATCCTAATTCAAAGTTTGAACTAGTATTATTCCTAAAACTGTATGAGTTTGGATCTAATACAGTTTTATACAATGTATAGAATCATACGATGTTTTTTTAATTTTTTCAATGAATCACGAATCCTGCGTTACAAAATATTTTTAGGAAAAAACCGATGCATATATAAAACAAATTATACAAGAAAAAATAAAGATCCTCTTGTAAAACAAAATTAAATAGTACTTAGGACGGTAGAAAATTTATGGAAATAATGTTGGTCTTATAACGGATCCTTGAGGACACCGCTCTTTACGAATTCCCACTACGAGGTAAAGTTTGTTCGGTTTTTGCATGCAACTGTTCTTTGTTTTCCATCTTAAACACTGGAACATAACAAGTTTAAAGAATTCCCAAAAACTCCAACTTTTCATAGTTTACTCTGGCATTGGACAGGTTGCAGAAAACACCAGATGTGTACTGCGCTGCAACCTATCAAGCCTTCCTTAATGTAGTTTATTAGAGTTGTGAAAGCAAGTTCAGAGTTCTTACTTTTAATATAGTAAAAATGGTTTTTAATGCTACATGATAATCGACGTACTACACAATATCCCCACTGTTCTATTGTGTAATTATTTACATTATAATATAATAAACATTGCAATATATATACATTCGTTATAATTGATGTTATGATTTGATATTATTAGATAAAATATATATTGAATCAAGCTATTAATATACATATACACTTGAGATGCTATTATGTAACATTAAACTGTACTATAATAGTGATAGGCCTGCCTGTGTATGTACCAAACAACATACACTACTATTGCTTCATGCAGATATGGAATTAACTGTACGAAAATAAACATTTGATGGACCTACCTATTCTATAATAACGAGTTCCACCACGTAATAAGTTAACAAAATATATTAGGAGTGTTTGTAGGAATTCCTAATCTTCAAACTAATGAAGAAACGTAATTTGATTTTACATCACATGAATAAAAAGTTTATTTTAAAATATACTAATGCAAAGGTCTTGAAATTAAATCTAGTTTATTTATGTCTATAGTATTTAAAAGTCCGAGTTTTTATTTTAGAATAATTTTATGTTTTAATAACACTATTTTAAATGAACACAAGATACCAAGGATAGTTTAACTGTTTAGAATATTATAGATTCACACTTTTAAAAATAAATAACTTTTTTAGATATTTGGATTGAGCATAAATATAATATCACAAGTTCCGAAATTTAAAAAATACATAAAAAAGATATTTTAACATGAATTGAATATAAGCTTCTGTTTACTTATAATCAAGAAATATTTATTTATCATAAAATAGAATTAAAGTTACTATAAAAGAGGAAATCTCCTCTATTAAATATATGTCTGTGTGATACGTGAGTGATTAGTAGTTTCAATTTGATAGGGGTTTATTAACTATTAACTGGATGAGCGTGGAACAGGTTTTAAGAAATTAGTAGTATACTGTTCCTAGTTTAATTCCTAATTTACAACAACTTATTATCCTCCTCAAATATTGAGCACCGTTTCACAAGTACTTCATTTAAGTTCCTTAAATATGTAATTGATCTGTCTACAAAAGCTTACTAATCATCCCTCAAATATAGAAGCAGGCTGTTTACAACTATTCACCTACTATCCTCCTAAATATTAAACTACACTGTTTTTACTAGTACTTACTTCCCTCAAGTACACCATTCTGGAATGCTTACTAATCACGCTTCAAATATAGAAGCAGACTGTTTACAATTATTTACTTACTATCCTCCTAAATATTTAAGTACACTGTTTTTACTAGTACTTACTTCCCTCAAGTGCACCATTCTGGAATGCTTACTAATCATCCCTCAAATATAGAAGCAGACTGTTTACAACTATTCACCTACTATCCTCCTAAATATTCAACTACACTGTTTTTACTAGTACTTACTTCCCTCAAGTGCACCATTCTGGAATGCTTACTAATCATCCCTCAAATATAGAAGCAGGCTGTTTACAACTATTCGCCTACTATCCTCCTAAATATTTGAGTACACTGTTTTTACTAGTACTTACTTCCCACAAGTGCACCATTCTGGAATGCTTACTAATCATCCCTCAAATATAGAAGCAGACTGTTTACAACTATTCGCCTACAATCCTACTAAATATTGAACTACACTGTTTTTACTAGCTACTTACTTCCCTCAAGTGCACCATTCTGGAATGCTTACTAATCATCCCTCAGATATAGAAGCAGACTGTTTACAACTATTGACTTACTAACCCTACTAAATATTCAACTACACTGTTTTTACTAGTACTTATTTTCTACAAGTGCACCATTCTGGAATGCTTACTAATCACCCCTCAGATATAGAAGCAGACTGTTTACAACTATTCACCTACTATCCTACTAAATATTGAACTACACTGTTTTTACTAGTACTTACTTCCCTCAAGTGCACCATTCTGGAATGCTTACTAATCATCCCTCAAATATAGAAGCAGACTGTTTACAACTATTCACCTACTATCCTACTAAATATTGAACTACACTGTTTTTACTAGTACTTACTTCCCTCAAGTGCACCATTCTGGAATGCTTACTAATCATCCCTCAGATATAGAAGCAGACTGTTTACAATTATTGACTTACAATCCTACTAAATATTCAACTACACTGTTTTTACTAGTACTTACTTCCCTACAGTGCACCATTCTGGAATGCTTACTAATCATCCCTCAGATATAGAAGCAGACTGTTTACAATTATTGACTTACAACCCTACTAAATATTCAACTACACTGTTCTTACTAGTACTTACTTCCCACAAGTGCAACATTCTGGAATGCTTAATAATCATCCCTCAGATATAGAAGCAGACTGTTTACAATTATTGACTTACAACCCTACTAAATATTCAACTACACTGTTTTTACTAGTACTTACTTCCCTACAGTGCACCATTCTGGAATGCTTATTAATCATCTCTCAGATATAGAAGCAGACTGTTTACAATTATTGACTTACAATCCTACTAAATATTGAACTACACTGTTTTTACTAGTACTTACTTCCCACAAGTTCACCATTCTGGAATGCTTACTAATCATCCCTCAAATATAGAAGCAGGCTGTTTACAACTATTCACCTACTATCCTCCTAAATATTGAACTACACTGTTTTTACTAGTACTTACTTCCCTCAAGTGCACCATTCTGGAATGCTTACTAATCATCCCTCAAATATAGAAGCAGGCTGTTTACAACTATTCACCTACTATCCTCCTAAATATTTAAGTACACTGTTTTTACTAGTACTTACTTCCCACAAGTGCACCATTCTGGAATGCTTACTAATCATCCCTCAAATATAGAAGCAGGCTGTTTACAACTATTCACCTACTATCCTCCTAAATATTGAACTACACTGTTTTTACTAGTACTTACTTCCCACAAGTGCACCATTCTGGAATGCTTACTAATCATCCCTCAAATATAGAAGCAGGCTGTTTACAACTATTCACCTACTATCCTCCTAAATATTTAACTACACTGTTTTTACTAGTACTTACTTCCCACAAGTGCACCATTCTGGAATGCTTACTAATCATCCCTCAGATATAGAAGCAGACTGTTTACAATTATTGACTTACAATCCTACTAAATATTGAACTACACTGTTTTTACTAGTACTTACTTCCCTCAAGTGCACCATTCTGGAATGCTTACTAATCATCCCTCAGATATAGAAGCAGACTGTTTACAATTATTGACTTACAATCCTACTAAATATTGAACTACACTGTTTTTACTAGTACTTACTTCCCACAAGTGCATCATTCTGGAATGCTTACTAATCATCCCTCAGATATAGAAGCAGACTGTTTACAATTATTGACTTACAGTCCTACTAAATATTGAACTACACTGTTTTTACTAGTACTTACTTCCCTTAAGTGCACCATTCTGGAATGCTTACTAATCATCCCTCAGATATAGAAGCAGACTGTTTACAGTTATTGACTTACAATCCTACTAAATATTGAACTACACTGTTTTTACTAGTACTTACTTCCCTCAAGTGCACCATTCTGGAATGCTTACTAATCATCCCTCAAATATAGAAGCAGGCTGTTTACAACTATTCGCCTACTATCCTCCTAAATATTTAAGTACACTGTTTTTACTAGTACTTACTTCCCACAAGTGCACCATTCTGGAATGCTTACTAATCATCCCTCAAATATAGAAGCAGGCTGTTTACAACTATTCACCTACTATCCTCCTAAATATTTGAGTACACTGTTTTTACTAGTACTTACTTCCCACAAGTGCAACATTCTGGAATGCTTACTAATCATCCCTCAAATATAGAAGCAGGCTGTTTACAACTATTACCTACAATCCTCCTAAATATTGAACTACACTGTTTTTACTAGTACTTACTTCCCTCAAGTGCACCATTCTGGAATGCTTACTAATCATCCCTCAAATATAGAAGCAGGCTGTTTACAACTATTGACTTACAATCCTACTAAATATTCAACTACACTGTTTTTACTAGTACTTGCTTCCCTCAAGTGCACCATTCTGGAATGCTTAATAATCATCCCTCAGATATAGAAGCAGACTGTTTACAATTATTGACTTACAATCCTACTAAATATTCAACTACACTGTTTTTACAAATACTTTCTTCCCTCAAGTGTACTATTCTGGAATATTTAATAATTACTACGCAAGTAAAGAATCAGACTTCACAATTACTTACATATCCTTCTCAAACATATCAGTATACTTTTTTTTAAAGACTAGATTAACTTACCTCAAATATACATGCACAATGTTCAACAATCACTGACTTATGTTAGAACAATACACTACATTAACATCCATTTAATACAAAAATACATTGTTTTCTTTTCCCGAATCACACACCTAATTTCCCTCAAATAAACAGATTCACATTCAAATACTTATCTTCCCTCAAGTATACCGTTTCACAATTACTTACTTATATTTCTCAAAAGCAAGTGCACTATTCTAAAGATACTTGCTCAACTTTAGTCCAATTTAATAGTGTATCGTAATAGTTTTATACTATATTGATTACTTTTGTGTATATTCATGTCATTTTGGCGGGTGAATATAATACTGATTTACTAGGACGAGAGACGTATGTCAAACGACAACTTACCACTACGTTCTACTCAAGTAAGTTAACTGTACTCCCTCCTCAACGCAATCACAACACTGATTCTTACATTCTTACATATGAGACGCCGACACAACATTGTTGGTGAATATGAACGTTTATATGAGTGTAGGATGAGTGTGGATGAGTGTAGTCCGGTTACTAACTGAGTTCAACTGTTCTTCAGAAAGGGCAATTTATTAATAGCCCAACAGCCAGGGCAACTAAGGGACCTACAGCTTTACGTGGAATCCGAAATTAAGTTAATTCAGCTAAAGTCAGTTGTCTCTCCCACACAATATCCGCACAATGATTACCACCCAACATGGACACCCCAGACTTCTCTAGTAGTGTCCACGCCGATAGCAATCACCGAGCGGACGCCATATCGGTATTAAGAGGACCGAGCATCCAACCTATCGCCTACAATCTCCCAAACACTTTGTTCCTAAGTAGCTGGGTTACAGCACTGCGCCACCAGTGCCGGCCCTGATTAAATGGCTAGTGGTGATAAGTGGCTAAACTGGAATCGCACACCATGGCCAGATGTCTGTCCACGGGATATCAAAACATGATCTTCTGTACTGTGCCTAATAAGTCACATCACCAACAGCATGTGCCTAAGTTTGTTTTAGAAATTAAAAAAAAAAACTTTTAGCAGGTGCTTGGAATATGAGTTGGGTTGACATCGTATCTCTTAACGATGTTAACTTTACGTTTGGCAAATTTAACGATATTCTTGTTCATCTCTAGGGCAAATATGCTTCTTAGATCACTCCTGTCAAACGTCAGTTAATGGCCCAGCGTGACTCTATCTATATAAAATTTAAGAGAACCAGAGACCTCATTGATAGATCTATTTTTAAATATCTACGAAACAAAGTTACACAAGATATTCCAAGTTCAAGAGCAAGGTATATATATATATATATATATATATATATATATATATATATATATATATATATATATATACTTCACTAAAAATTAATAATCTATTAAACGCTGGCATATGATTGGGGGTGTCCAGGATTTAACCAAATAGTCCCCTCTCAGTAAATCGCAATGAGCTTAATAATTATGATATTAACCTCCTCGCCACTATATTCCCGAATATACACTGGGGATATTGTATTTAATGATCATCTTATATTTCAGATTCCAACTCCTTGTGATTCACTTTTTACTTTAACTTTAAAAATAAGAATGAAGTCCATAAATCTATGATATTTAGTGAAAGTAATGGGATTAGGGAAGACATCATTTCTATTAGGTTATGAAGAGTTATACTGCCTGTAGTCTTACCTACTATCACGTCAATCTTGAACAGATCACTTATAACCTCCCTACTTCCATCCACCTGTAAATCAGCACTTTGTCGGTCAATTACGAAGACGTCTTCTCACTCATCCCCATCAGATTATCAACCAATCACTATCTTATATCCACTCTCTATATGTCTAGAGGATTGTTCACTAGCAAGTACGTAATTATCTCTCTAGTAATTATAACAACTTGTAAGCAAGTATTACTTAAAACCTTCTCAGTAAGTTTCAATCAGGTTTTCGGAAAAATAACAGCTCCACCACTGCATCGCTGTGTATCACTGAGGATATCTGAAAAGATACACTGATCGAAAAAAAAACTGTAAGTGCTCACTCTGATTTTTCCAAATCGTTAGATTGTGTCCACCGTCCTCTCCTAAAAGTGGAACTTTCTCATCTTTTTTCACACCTGGTAGCACTTTCTAGCTTGAGTCCTATCTGACTGGCAGGTTTCGGTGTGTGCATGTGAATAACGTATACTTTAATTGGAGAAGTGAAATCAAAGGTGTTCCTCCGGGATACGTACTTGGACCTCTACTGTTTTTACTTGTTCAAGAGCCTTTACCACTGTAAATATCATATCAATTCTGATGCCTTATAAACATACTCACTTTGATCTATCGCACTTATAAGATGGGGTTGGTAGAATGAATCTGACGAAAACTCTATCGGTGAATTGTCTTACAATAAGTCTCGAGTTATTAAAATACGACATAGCAGACTGATGGAACCACGAATATATCTATTGATAATAATTCATTTAACTACTGTGACATTGTCAGCAAAGATATGACTTCCCATGTAAACTTCAACAAGCGACTATTTACGATATATTTCTAACCTTCGCTGAGATGAATATTTAACTCCTTACTTCAGACGTCTATACCCTAAAATAATTAGCACAGTATAACTATAAGCTCTGAAAGCAACATTATTAATTATAATTGAATAAAATTATTACCATTCAAATAAATAAAATGATCATTTAACACCAAAAAGGTAATATTTATTTAATTTTACAACCTGCTGGTGCTATATTAGTTGCGAAATATTTAAACTCAAAATCTATCTTAATTATTTTATTTGTTGTATCTATGAAATAGTAAATAACACGTACAATTTGGTGATAGTTAAAACGTAGTTTTTCCATTAGATACAATAAATATAATATATTTACTGTTATGTTCTGGTTAGATAATGATTTGTCCTATCCCCACCGCTCCCTTTACCTCAGCTATTGCTCCAACAATCCTGGCTATTTGGACTGCAGTCAGTTGATTGGATGCTTACTTAGTCGGCTAATTAAGATTTTCATAGAATTAACTGAATTCCTAATTAGAGCAATTTGCTTAGTTACACTAGATTATTGTGGAAGAACTTCAGCCTGTAGGTTTAGCTTAGATACAATAATATTTTTTTTTTTTATTGAATTAGTTTGTTAGTAGTATGCCGTAGCTTAACATTTTAAGACATTTTTTGTAGCAATCGAATATGAGGGTGAAATAAAGTATGAGAAAAAGAAAAACTAGCTAATCCAACAAGGTTTAAACTAAATATACAAACTAAATAAAACTACTATTTTTATTAACATTATAGGTTATCTAACTTAACCTAACTATTTGTACGAAACACTTCTGGCTGTACAGTTGAAAGTTTGTTAATGAGGTAAGTCGTACATTGTGTAATGGGTTAACATATTACAGCAATATTCATCTTATCTGGATCTTAGTCTTTGTCTAAAAGGTAAATTACGGACAAAGGTAATATTTTTGGTAATAAGAGATAAAGGCGTTTGGTTCAAATAATTACAGTACCTTCCATTTATGAACTTAAATATTTTATTCATTTAAAAAGATTACGTTTAATATATCATGTAAATTAGTATTATTATTACATTAAATAATATTACTCACGAAGAATACATTTTACAGCATTTATCTGTATATTTTATTTAATACGCAAGTGTAAAAATCATAAAACTATTTTTTTACCATCATATATTTCCTTATACACTTGTTATAAAATATAAAGAAATGATATATCAGAGGTGTGTAAAGATTATTTTGCAGTAGGCCTAACCATTAACTAGCTAGGTTAATAAAAATGAAATAAAGTTGTATAAAACATAATATTATACTTTCATACTATAGGCCTGGTTATAAAATTTGGCAACATGTAATTTTATATAAGAAAATGTATAGTGGGCCATTATGCTTTTCGATATTTTAACAATTGTAATAAAAAGTTGTTTTAAGTATTAGGCTTTAAATAAATAGCTCAGCTGTTCAAAGAAATTGGATATAAAATGTAAGGCCTTCCACAGTTCTAAGCTGTACTCTTATTAATAACATTTTACACACCACTTTGGAGAGATGAAAATAGACAAAAGTTCTTGAAAAGGAAACGTATAGATCAATTTGTTAAACAATCATTGAATATTTCCAGTTATGTTTCCGTGGCATAAGACAATATAAATACAGACAAACATAAATATAAGCTTCTAAACTTTATTTAGAAAGATAACAGACGAGAATATCCTGCAAAATGTATCAGAATATTTATTTTTCTTGGTTATGTTTTCTTTTATTGGATAGCTTAAGTTATTTTTTTGTTAGGTTTGGTAAATTAAGTTAGATAACCTTTCGATAAACGCTTTTTTATTATACTTTTACTCTTTTAGAAAACTGTTAAATTTTGCTAACTTAAAAATTGGAAATAGTCCAATCATTTATGTATTAATTCAATTTTGTTTTAGTTAAGAAACATAAATCTTATACTGTACATACAGTAGGGTTCTTTCATACTGTACAACCCTATTAGCCGATTTTCACCAGTAGGTGTGTTAGAATTAGATTGAACACCTTAGAAGTTCTGACAGGACTACTTTCACTATCTAATATAATGTGTCATGTAAAGGCATGGGATTTACGATCATGTTTAGCACTTTTTGCTTGATTGCCAACATAAAAAAAAGAATCTTAATGTAAATACTTGATATTTAAGTCTGAAAGGCATTGAAGGTACTTCTATGCAACGTGGTATTTTCCAGTAGTTTCAAAAAATCTTTTCAACAGTAACAATTAACGCTTTAATGGCATATAGTATTTTATTTTAGTTTCCAAGCATTGTATTGGAATGTAAAAATACAAACTCATCATTGCCTATTTCGAAATCAGTTCTCTGAGAAACAGACGAAAGCTTCATCGTCTAATGAATAAAAATTAATGTTCCTTCTATTTACATTTAATTTTTCGTGAACAAAGGCCTTCACAGTAAAGCCCACACGGATGCGGCCTACAGGTGTAATTTGCCTCACCTCGTGTTTCTGAAACAAAGAGAACTACTATTATGTTTCCCGTTATTTGGGAACTGTTATATAGTGTATTACAGTTCCGTGTATCAATGAACCAACTGCTAGTTAGAAAACTGCTAGTTGTTGTTGGATCAAGAGGTTACCGGTGGGTTATCGCAAAAATATTGAATTCACCTTATGGGATTTCCATTTGGCCTGAAGACTTACTCCGTAGTTATATAATATGAATTAGTTCTAAAATTGTCAGTTTTAGGTGTGCATTTGATTTTAATGTCCCAACAGACTTGGGTAGCAAAGATAAAGTAAATAGTTGGATTCCCATCACAAAGGTAACCGTTTCCTGATCTGTCGAGAGCCACTACTAGAGAGTTCAACACGCAATATTACTGTCAGCGAAAATGTTGAAATATACATAACACTAATTTTTGCTTCTTTTAAAAATCGAACCAAAAAAATTAATCCAAGTAACCTAAAACTATTTTACTATTGTTTCAACAACTATTTACAATTCATTTTTGTATTATTTGCTTGTAAGTAGTGAAGTTCCATCTGTAGTGTAAAATGGATATCCACGAATTGGTCGAAGTAAATAAACTGATAGTTTTATTCCGTACCATAAATTGTTTATAATTAATAGTAATTTTTTTCTTTATAACTCCTATTTATAAAGGTTTTATCATAATAAAACATTGATACTGAGGTATTTAATGTGATAAAGGAGTTGAAGCTACAAAGAGACGCTACACGTCACTAATGAGAGGTAGGCATATAATTGTAATTAATACGGTAGTACCAGACCTCGACACGGTTGTTGCGGTGGACGCAGGCAATTTGGGTCCGGAAACCACGCCGCAGCGCAGTAATGACTCAATCCAACCGTCAATTTGCCGCGATGGCATCCTCATGTCCTTGCTGAAGATTGTATCTTGGTCGCGGGAAGATGGCGGCCGGGAAGTCACAGATATCGGCCTGTGGTTACGGTAATGACAGTGCACTGTGGATAACCACTTTTGTGGTCCCTTCCAAGATGGCCGCCCTCTGTACGCCCCAACACACCGTGACGTGTCGATCGGAAATCAAACCGTGACTCGATTGAGGTGCCATACCGTGTCGGCC
Organism: Stictocephala bisonia; assembly: GCA_035578905.1. Taxonomy (NCBI): domain Eukaryota; kingdom Metazoa; phylum Arthropoda; class Insecta; order Hemiptera; family Membracidae; genus Stictocephala; species Stictocephala bisonia. The sequence goes on from JAQJVL010001520.1 coordinate 29,119, forward strand.
ACGCCATCCAGTATTGTTGCAGAGTTTTTAACGAAAAAATTCCCAACATGTTTTTTAGTATTTCCAAAGTGAGTTAAAATACTTTTGTTAAAATTTCTTTAAAAGCACTCGTTTATTTTTTGCTGAGTTTTAACATGTCTTGCAAGCGTCACAGTCAAAGACTAAACTCAGTTACACATTAAAGGTCAAGCCAATAAACCTTTCGAAACTAAATACTTAATGCTTATATGATAATGTATATGTTGAATATGAATTATTTCATCGTGAATAAAAAATAGCAAAACAAAGAGTGTTCCTTCTGAGCGCGCACATAATTAATATTCGAAAAATCTTTACCTTATTGTCAATCGATATAAATTAGCAGTTTATGTTACAAAAACGATTCTTCTCTTCAAGAAGACTAAAAATATAGTACTTTAATCATACTCTATATATAGTAATCAAAAATATAGTACTTTATGGTAGTTTGAGTTGACAGTTTGAAAATGTTATCAAGGGCTCTTCTATTCGTCACACGTGTACAGTTTACCAATAGTTAGTTGTACTCGTGTCTTTTCATAAAAATGGTGGTGTGAAAATCAACTTCTCGCAGTCACTGAGGAAATAACAGTTATATTTCCACGTGTACGAGAGGGGTTTTACAGATGTCAATTGCATTCGTCACCTAGTTTGCTGTTAACAATTATTTCACTGGTGTAACTTTAACTAATTGTAAATGAACTATAATAAACTACTTGTTTTAGGATATTGTAAATGAGTTGGAAATACTTTCACTTAAATAACTGAATCAACTATTGTTATACCAAATTTGTTTATTTATTTTATTTGTATTGTAGAATTCAAAGTTTTATGTTACATATGGTTATCTCAAATGAATAAATCGTAAGATTTGAACAGTACTTCCAGGTTTACATGGGGACACATATGCTATGTATACAATTTGTGACATCTTAAGTCTAATCCCCTTGATACTATAATAAGGCGATAATGAAAGCCTGCGTAGCATGTTCATATCTGAGGTAACTGTATTCCAGAACTTTTCCTTTAATTCATTACTACCACTTTTTATTTGTTTCCGTTAATTCACTACCGCTGATAAATATTATATTACTCTAAAATATGTTCCCCACCATTTTTACGTCCACTGTGGTATTTCTTATCCGCTAGAAATCCGATACCGCTGGCCTTATCTTATCGCTTTCCAAGAACTTAGACTACCCACAGAGAGTGCATTCGGTGGTAAGTCAATCATTGGATTTACCAGTTTGTGATCAACTTTAGTAGCCACCTAACCTAACCGTAATTGCGATAAAAAAGTAGTGATAATGAATTAACGGAAAAAGTCCGATATATCAAGTGGAACAAAATATCAACATTCAATTGAACAGCGCAGTCAAGTTGCCTTTGGTTTAGAGATAGACCGTATCTTTATATTTATCTCCTTATATCATATATCTTTATACATATCAAATTCATATCATAGAATTTTGATACCTTTAATACAATCTATCTTTGTTTGAGATCTAGAAGATTTGTCTAAAGTAATCTTCCTCAGTTATGGTGAGCAGTTCTACATAATAATCAATTTATTGTTCAACTATTTCTGTTAGTTCTGTTATAGTTTATTTCATTTGTTAAGTGGTATGTTAGTTATGTATAGCTATTTCTCCTGTTAGTATTTTAAATTCTTAGGTGTCCTTATTATTTCCTTGTTATTATTGCTGTTATTGTTATTTAGATAAAGTTTCGTCTTGACTACTACATTTGTAATTATTTAGTGATATACCATTTTTAATTTGGTTAGTTAAATTTGCTCTTTTACTTACGTTAAGGTTGTATATTTCTTTAGTTTGTCTCACTCTAAAGTTACTTACTGATAGTTATGTAAGCTACTGACATATCGATATATACTTACTAGTATATTTCCCAGTAGTTTACAATGCTTGGTCAATGTTCACAGGTGTTATTATTTTATTCACCAAGCACTTATTACTAGTAGATTCTTTTTTCTCGAAACTGGTATTTATCAAGTTAGGTTCTCTTCGTTGCTTTAACTCAGTCCATTTCAACATTTACTTGTCAATAGCACAAGTGTTGTCTTTGTCAGTTATCATTATACTGTTTTTAGATAGGACAGTTACTGAAAATTAACTATAGTTGAAATATTAATGTGAACCTGTTGAAACGGAACGTCCGTAAAAGAATGTAAAAGAATGTCCGTAAAAGAATGGTGAGCAAGTTCAAATAATCACTCAGGTGATTGTTTAGCTTAGGCCTCCTAGTTGCGCACATGTGCTGGTATCTAATGGTGAATGGATTCAAATAAAAACTTGGGCGACTGTCAGGCTGAGGTCTACTATTAATCCAAGTACTACTTTTTTCAGCGTGTGTTGAAGAGATATAGGGATAAGGAGTTTAATGGTGCTTCTTGTGAATATAGTAAAAGAACTAATATTATGGGGTAATAAAACTGACTTTACGAGACTCAAATTAACAATGAGTCTTGTTATTTATATACTCAATGCTTGTATATAAATTTGGAATAGGTATTATTACTGTAAAATACAGTATATAAAATGTACGTTACAACTGACCTTACAATAAAATCACCTTGACAACACAAAATGACCTTGACAATAAAATCTAATAAGTTTTTCCTAAACCATTATGTCAGTAAACCCAAGAAATTCAGTATTAAGATGTCCGCGTTCATTTTTGTACTCACTATGACATTTATCTATTGTTTACTACTAGAAGAAGTAAGTAGAAGACAGTTTCTTTGTAGTAAATAAAAGTTACTTTCATACACCTAGGTATTTCATGTACCAATGTCAAACATTCCTCTAGTCTAAAGGTGTCTTATTTTGGTTCTTTATAACGCCTAAATAGCCGATCCCCTCGGTGAATGCATAAAGCCGCCATACATCTTGCGGTGTCAAGCAGAAGGCCCATATGTGGCCAGTCATTGAAAGCTGATATTTATAGGTTCATTCTGTTGACAACGCTGCAAAGGCTGGCGAAGGAGAGACTATGTCACACACCTAGGCAAGTAATATATTCACCTAGCTTTCATCCATCGACAATATAGTTTTGCACATAATACATAAGCTGCATACATAAATAAGGGCTTTCTCGTTGCATCTAATGGACATTTGAATGTTGTTCTTTAACAGATGCACTTTTTCTGTTTTATTAAAATAACCGTTATTTGGCTTCCATCTTATAATATTTCATAAAACTATATTTTGTAAATACCAGACACGTCTAATAGTTTCGTGGTAGAATTATCGGCTACGCTATTTAACATATCAGGATACTTAATTTTAATAAACATGATCAAATGTTAAGTTTATTTCTTATATTTAGGAAGTTACAAACTCGAGTCAATAGGTTCAATTTAAAGCAAACAAAACTCACTAGGCGGAATGAAATATAAGAACATCAATATTAGCACAGACACATCCGAAAGCTCTACTTTGGTTGACAGTTTTTATCTGGTTTACACTTATCGAAGAACTTATGTAGCTGCACCATCAACATATCGTGATATCATTGTTTACTTTGATAAAATTAGTACTACTGGTGCTTAGTTATTTATCGTTATTTTAATCTTAAAATAATTGTGCAAATATGGCAACTATGTCACTGAAGTGAATAAAATCAAACGTTAAAAATAAATAAATTGTTTGAAAGAGATCTTATTACCAGGTGGAGTTAGGACTAAGAAGCTCTCTCACTTAGACCTAGGTGACTGACTTCCGTACTACCATCCGTGACTGATCAGGTGAACCTTCTGAAATGATAGCATTCTTAATCGGTCACCCATCCAAGGAACAGCCACGCTTCACGTTGCTCAACGTATTATCTTGCAATAAAGTTGGGACCCTGCAATCAAGACCTCTAGCAACGTATGTTCAGTGTTTAAGACTTATTGTGTTCTGTTAAGTTTACAAACAAATTAGTACAAATTTGTTGACGATGCAAAAATTTATCATCTATATTTATAAAAGAGGATGTTTGTATATATATATATATATATATATATATATATATATATATATACATATATATATATACAACATATATATATATATATATATATATCTATATTTATAAAAGAGGATGTTTGTATATATATATATATGTTTGAAGTTTATGCGCTGCCAAACCATCCAACCGATCGCCATAAAACTTTAGGATGTTGTCCTGTATACTCCCGAGATGGTTTCTGTGAAGTTTGATGCAGATCCGTCCACAGGGTCCCGCCCCACGGGCTCCTAAAGATCCCATGTTATTCAAATGGAGAATCTGAATTGTTTACAAAAAACATATGACTGTGTGGTTTAATGTAGTTTCACATGTCATAAGCAGATTGAAGTTCTCACAACAACAGTACTGTATATGTTTTGATTTATTGTAGTTCTACATTTCACCTTGAGAGTGTAGCACACACTACTTTTACTTGATCAGGTGATCTGTATTTGGTGTTAACATTTTTTCCTCAGTAATTAAAACATGCGGTGAAACGTGAAAATAAAAAATAAATAATTATTTGTTTTGCAGTTTACTTTTTATGACATGCCTTCTAAAAAGGTATTCTTTTTATTTATAGTTCATAGAATACTGCTTAAGAGTCCTGGTAAGGTCGTAGATCGATCTTCCTCACGAGGCGACATGCCAAGATCCAAAAATGGGACTGTAGCAGAGTGTCTTGGTGAGGCCGCAGGCCGAGCATACCTCACGAGCGTAGTGAGTGACGACGGGGTTGGCACGCGAAGCGTGCAGGGGTCCCCCCTAGTATATATATATATATATATATATATATATATATATATATATATGTTTGAAGTTTATGCGCTGCCAAACCATCCAACCGATCGCCATGAAACTTTAGGATGTTGTCCTGTATACTCCCGAGAGGGTTTCTGTGAAGTTTGATGCAGATCCATCCACAGGGTCCCGCCCCACGGGCTCCTAAAGATCCCATGTTATTCAAATGGAGAATCTGAATTGTTTACAAAAAACATATGACTGTGTGGTTTAATGTAGTTTCACATGCCATAAGCAGATTGAAGTTCTCACAACAACAGTACTGTATATGTTTTGATTTATTGTAGTTCTACATTTCACCTTGAGAGTGTAGCACACACTACTTTTACTTGATTAGGTGATCTGTATTTGGTGTTAACCTTTTTTCCTCGGTAATCAAAACATGTGGTGAAACGTGAAAATAAAAAATAAATAATTATTTGTTTTGCAGTTTACTTTTTATGACACGCCTCCTAAAAAATCTAATATTGGTAGAAGAAGCAAAAATGCTCGAATTCTTTCAGCTATTAGGTTCTAAATCAAACTCAATATTATGACCGGCGAAGCGGGCGGGTACAGCTAGTTTGTTATAGAAATAATTAAATTTATCATATCAATTCACAATCTTATTATCCAGGACATAATGTTTAAAGTGAAGTACTGTTAATTTGTGTTATATCTACTTACAAAAACATGTTTTCAATTGTATAAATGTCCAACGAAAGATACTGTCTGCGCAACCAGGTGGAAGGGCTGTTAGTTAAGCGTGTTTGATGAATGGGAGGTGGTCCTCCTTTGTCGTACATGCTCATTATAAATAACGGTAGGCCTCGCACTCACGAGATATGACTTAGAGGGTAATTCCTCGAAAATTCTCCTTTTCTAAGAATTCTCCAGATTTTTGAACACATGTAAACTGAGTGCGAAGCTCTGGAGTAGGAGATGGAGGATTTTCGGGGTTGAGCTCTCAGAATAAAAAAAGGTAGCTAGTCCAAGAACAAAGATTTTGGAACTGGTCTAGCTACTCGGAATAGGTACACAATTCTAGAAGATATCAGGGGAGCCCAATAAACCCAAGAGTGAAGTGCAATCTAGGAATGGTCTCAGAGCTCCACTTCCGTCTCAACAAACCAAACTATAGGGTAATTAATTATTGCACTTGAGCGTCAATCCTCATGTGCATCGTATATGCACATCAAAATATGACCAGATTTATAATTATGCCACAGCAAAGCGTCCGGCCGGTCAATAGGTTAGGTAATCCAGACACTGAGCATTGTTAGGGGCTCAGCTCCTAGATGGTTCACTTAAATTTTCTGCAAGTTTGAACCGTTTTCCTCAACAAGTTTGTATAGTAAATTAAAAACATGCTAGTCGAGGAACAAAAACAATGGAGAAGCAAATCACAAATTTTACTGTTAACTGAACCACACATTAATTATAAATAACACCACAGACAATGGAATAGTCAACGAAATTTTCAAGTTAATTTTAACAGTTGAATGCATTATATTTGGGATTTCTTCAAACATTTTCTGTGGACATTTGAAACAAAATTCAATATACTTTTATTTTAATATGCTGAAATGTTACTTCTTAGAGAGAGTGATCATTATCTCAGAAAACATGACAATAATTGTGAATAACCAGTAGAGTGACAACTAATTACCTTTATTTATCTATTTATCATTGTATACAAGTTTCAAACAAGAATTATATAATGCACACACAAGCTTATTTAAAAATGTGTCCGCACTGTATGAAAATATTGTCTTTAGTCTTCGTCTTAGAAAGTATGAATGTGATTATGAACATTATTCAACGTATAAGGAAAATTAAAGAGGCTGAACGACATGAAATATGAGTGAGGCTACACGTAATATATATAATTTTTTTTCAATTAAGTAGAATAACTTTTCTAAAAACTTGCATTTTTTCTAGAATTATTGTGTGACATTGGAAATATAATAAATAACAACTAACTCTTAGCCAAGTGCGTCAACTTCGATGAGGCCCCACTTAACTGCTGATAAACTGTTAATTAATTGTGACGGGTGGCCACCCGTTAGAAGGCCGAATATTAATCGGACCAATTATAGCCAATTATTAATTCAGTATCCAGTGAATAAGTCTTTGAGTGTCTTCTAAGCCAATATACATAACGTAAAAGTTATTCAACTTGCTCAGTAGTTCTTCATCAGCCACTTATCAAATTATTTTGAACCTTTTCATTTTTGTATACTTGATTTTTATCACCAACCTGTCAGCTATATGTATATACGTTTTGACTTCTGAACCATATTGTGCTGTAGCTCACAAATACTTTTTTTCAAATAACATTAATAAAATATTGTACTAGTTAGCTTAGACCAACAAATAAATAAATATGTAAAGACACATACACTATCGTTAATGTCCTCTATTTACAATTAACGATAGTGTGGGTGGGTGGGAGGGCCACTATTGTTGTACGTGTATGGGTGGGTGGGAAGGCTACTACCACTGTACGTGTTTGGGTGGATGGGAGCGCCATTACCACTATACGTGTGTGGGTGGATGAGAGGGTCATAACCACTGTACGTATATGGCTGGGTGGGAAAGCCATCAATCAATGTTTCTCGTTCAGCTTCACATGTTAAAATTGTTTGGATAATTTATGTATTTACGTTACTTTATAGTTAGTAGTGTCCATCTTACCAACTGACTATCTATTCAGTTGGTTCACTCCGTTAAATTATTGGTTTTTCAAAAATTAAATTTAAGAAACATATGACGGTTTGATACGACAAATATTTTCCAAGATTCTCCGATGCTTCATGCAATAGTTCATCTCTTCCACTATCTTTTAAACAAATATTTCTACACTGTGTTGGATGTACGTTTCGCGTTGAAGACGACGGGTGAACGGGATCTACCATCTTAAGTACAAAGCAAACTAATACTTTGAAACAGAAAAAAGCATTTAAATAAATAACCTAATAATTTACATACACAAATATGTAAGTAACCTTCTAAAATAACGCATCTAATTGTAGCCTACCTAGACAAAAACTGTCTAATTTTTTCAATACCACTGTATGTGTATGGGTGGGTTAATACCATTGTATGAGTGGGTCAATACCACGGTAAATGTATGGGTGGGTCAGTAAAACTGTATGTGTATGGGTGGGTCAGTACCACTGTAAATTTATGGGTGGGTCAGTACAACTGTAAATATATGAGTGGGTCAATACCACTGTATGTGAATAGGTGGGTCAGTACCACTGTATGTGTATGGGTGGGTCAGTACCACTGTAAATGTATGGGTGGGTCAATACCATTGTATGAGTGGGTCAATACCACTGTATGTGTATGGGTGGGTTAATACCATTGTATGAATGGGTCAATATCACAGTAAATGTATGGTTGGGTCAGTACCACTGTATGTGTTTCGTTGGGTCAGTACCAATGTATGTGTATGGGTGGGTCAATACCACTGTATGTGTTTGGTTGGGTCAGTACCAATGTATGTGTATGGGTGGGTCAGGAACACTATATGTGTATGGGTGGGTCAATACCACTGTATGTGTATGGGTGGGTCAATACTACTGTATGTGTATGGGTGGGTTAATACCACTGTATATATATATATATATATATATATATATATATATATATATATATATGGGTAGGTCAATACCACTGTGTGTGTATGGGTATCTACAGTACCAGTATGTGTGGCTCACCCACCCCCCCCTTACACGCACGATAGTATATATGATGAGATATTAAAATATTATATGCTGATACAGTATCAGTTTAACATTTTTATTTTAATATATACTAACAACACAATCGTTTAAATAACTTAATAGTCCATTTTCATGACTGGAATATATAAAAAAATGTTGAAGTGCTAGCTCCAAGTTAAGGGGAGGAGAAGCTCTGAAAGCACAATACAGAGAGCATTGTAGCCTACAATACATTACTTGAATGAATGTTCCAATATATTGAGTCTTCAATAATGGTAAATGTATTGCTTTATTGTCCATGTATACTCATTGTGCAGTTGGCAATCCAATGAGAAGTGCTCTACTGGTATTTTATGTTTTTCTTTTTTATGTACATTTACCGATTTCAGCAAATGAAAAATGTTCAGGTCAAGTTTAATAAACGGCATTGAAATTTCGTTATTTTTATCCTAAATTATAGTTTTATTCAAAATTTTAGATAGTGTCACGCCTGTCCGTATAAAACTTTGCTAGCTCAGGGAGAATGGGGGGTTCTTCTAAGAGACAGGCCAAGTATAAGGGAAAAGTTTTGAGAAGTTATCACCCAAATAAAATAAATGTTTCCAAGTTCATCAATAGTAGCCACCTTGTTTACCAATTAGTTGTTGATCAATTAGGTCGCCACTTTGTTGACATAAGAGTGGCAGGACTCCAACAAGGAAACTTTCCTGCAGGTGTAAGATGTACTTATGACTTTTTAAAGTTCCTTTCTAGCACTATACCTTGAACTATGTAAATAAATATTTCTCCCTGTGGTTAGCCAGGATTTTAAAACAGAAAAACTATTAAACTAAACACAACTACCTAAAAACAAAACACCAAAATACTTATCCTCGTCACAAAATAAAAAAAAAAAAACATGTTAGAGTGAACTGAAAACTGAACTGTTTTATTCCCAAAACATAACTTATTGTTGAACAGTAACAAATTTTAGAAACATACATGTGAATAAATTAAGTTAAATAAATAACAGCTGATCGTCTGTTTTTTTAAATCGATCTTTTTAAATCAGTGACTAGTTTATAATTATTTTATAACTCAAGAATTATTTAAGATACAAACTTAAAATTTAGTATACATACGAGTATGTAGCTTAACAGTTACAACAGGTGAATAGAATATCATTGCTGTAAATAAATTCATTGGCCTTTTAAATTCTTTAATGTCAAATTTCACGAACACCGTTCTAGCTATAAACAAGTTAAAAGTTAAGTAACAATTGCACAATTAAGAGACAAATTAAACAACACCTTATTTACTGAAATCGAATAATAAATAACCAAGGTGTTAACATATTTGTAAATCAATTAATTTCCATAAAACAACAATGCATATCTAAAACAGTTTAACTGCAAATATGAGGCACTGCGCATCGTTAATCAGATGTTTTATAACCACTTCATGTTAATGAATTATTTATAAAAAAGAATGGCAAATATTTCCACAAAACAAATTTATAAAAGTTGCTCAAAACGACGGCCTACAAGACAATTTCACAGTCTATAACATTGTACTACAGATCGATGAACTCGTTCAAATTATTTACATTCTCCTGAATTCTTGCTGCAGCTTCTACAATTCTGCCAACCAAGTCGATTTCACTCTCCATTTTTGTGTACCAGTTCATTCAAGTGCCCCCACAGAAAGTCAAATGGTTTGAGGTCAGGGGATCTGGCAAGCCAATGTACAGGTACAGCACGTCCCATCCACCTCTGCTCAAATGTAACTTTTACGTAGTCTCTGACGACCATACGAAAATGAGTTGGAGCACCATATTGAGACCACATATCGTGTCTGATAAGAAGTGACACATCTGCTAATCATTCGTGGAAGATGTCTCTGAGAAAAACAAGGCACATAGGGGCATGACAAATTTTGGATCCTATTAAAAGATATTTAAGCTTGTTTTGGATTTCCATTAGCCAAGACATAACAGTTCTAATTTCACAAGCAGTTCACAGTTTCATCACTTGTATCGTTATTCATGTTTTCAATCACTATACTTAGCTGTTTAGTTTAAACAAACAATACAACTGTATTAAAACAAATTGTTGACACCACTAACAGCTAATGCTTACACTTCCTTATATCAACAATGCGTTACAAATAAACAGATTCATAGTTTAAATTAAATACTTTATAAATTAACGACTCATTGATAACATGAATTGGATACAAAACAGCTGATTAATGATGTGCAGTGCCTCATATTTGCAGTTAAACTGTTTTAGGTACGCATTGTTGTATTATGGAAATTACATTGATTTACAAAGATTGTTACACCTGGTTTATTTATTATTCGATTTCAGTCAATAAGGCGTTGTTTGATTTGTATCTTAGTTGTGCAATTGTTACCTAACTTATTTATAGCTATAATGGTTTTCGTGAAATTTTACATTAAAGAATTTAAAATGCCAACATTTTGAAATGAATTTATTTACAGCAATGATATTCTATTCACTTGTTTTAACTGTTAAGCTACACATTTACACTAAATTTTAAGTTTCTATCTTAAATAGTTCTTGAGTTATAAAATAATTTGTATAAAACACATACAGACAGACAGACGGTAAACTAGTCACCATAGACCTATGTTTATATTGTAAAATATGTTTATCTTGACCTAAGGAACAATTTTTGCTGAAAGGATCCAGAAAGTTCCGGGTAACCATTTAGAACAATTACAAAATTATTTGTTTGTTACAAAACTATGAATTATAGTTATTTTGTAATTTATGTAGGCTATCATTTTGATTTTCTAAAAGACGTGCACATCTTAATCTAAAATTATCAACTCTTGAAAACCATCTCATTAGTTATATTTTCAAGAGTAAAGATGATTCAGCAAACGTTGGGTTTTCAACGAACACGATTATTCAACCCTAGAGTCTCTGCAATTTAGGCCTATTGATGTTGAAATCTATATAGAATGTAAAAACATACCTACAAGTCAATTATAAACCATTTCAACCATTCAAAGTATGTTTATTTAACAGACCTACCCAAGCACCCAATTACCTGATTAACAGATTTTGAAATTACTACTCGTCTATTTAGCAAATCGTTGTAGTACTAAAATTTGTATTGTAGATAAATAATTTATCAATACGAAAAAACAATTTATAAATAAACAGAAGAGAGCACATTGTTTGTTTATAAAATTGTTTAATTCTTTACAATAGTACTTTATTTAGTTTTTCAATACACTATGAGCTAAAAATCAGCACATTATACAAACATTATATACAAATTTAAAACAGAAATATTCTAAGCAGACTATTTTTAAAATAGTGTATATATTTCAATATGAATATTAAATTTAACAAATATTTTGTGCGAATAACAGTATGACCTGAACATCTTGATTCAGGCTCACGACTTACGATAAGGCCGCCGCTACTGTCAAAGATTGTTTAGAAAGTAGGCTAATACAAACTGTTTTTTGTTTGTTTTCTTACCCATAAAATGATATTTTGATTCTAGACATTACAATAAACAATAACTCTTTATTTATAATGGTACTGACCCACCCGCCCTCCCACACATGGACAATGGTACTGACCCACCCGCCCTCCCATACACGGACAATGGTACTGACCCACCCGCCCTGCCATAGACATACAGTGGTACTGACCCAACCGCCCTCCCATAGACATACAGTGGTACTGACCCACCCGCCCACACATACACGTATAGTGGTATTGACCTACCCGCCCTCCCATACACGGACAATGGTACTGACCCACCCGCCCTCTCATACACGGACAATGGTACTGCCACCTTATGTGTATGGATGGGCGGGTGGGTTAATGCCACCGTATGTGTATAGGTGGGCGGGTGGGTTAATACCACCGTATGTGTATGGGTGGGCGAGTGGGAAACGACCCACCGGCCCACCCATAAACGTACAGTGGAAAAGACCCAACCGACCAATCATACACGTACAGTGGCATTAACCCACCCGCCCATCCATACACATAAGGTGGCAATACCACTGTACGTGTATGGGTGGGAGGGTGGGTCAATACCACTGTAGGTGTATGGGTGGGCGGGTGGGTCAATACCACTTTACGTGTATAAGAGGGCGGGTGGGTCAATACCACTGTACGTGTATGTGTGGGCGGGTGGGTCAATACCACTGTACGTGTATGGGTGGGTGGGTGGGTCAATACCATTACTATACATTCCAATTTTAAATGAATTGAAAATGATTATTTTAAAAATTTATTTGGTGTATTGTAGAAATTACATTCAATCGTCAATTTTATAAATGCTATTATTGAAATATAAAGGTTAACTCTTGATTCTTCGGCAAAGTTTGTTTGGATATGATATAGTTCTGAAGAAAAAGAGGGGTTACACCAAGTTTAGTAGATAGAAAGGAGAGGAGTTACAAGTTTATAAAACCACAGTTTAGTGGTTAAAAAAGGGAGGGGTTAGAAGTTTATAAAACCACAGCTTATTGGATAAAGAAGAGCGGGGCTACAAGTAATTAAAACTACAATTTAGTGGATATAAAGGGAGGCCAGAAGTTATAAAACCTCAGCTTAGTGGATAAAAAGTGGAAAAGTTTGAAGCTTATAAAACCATAGTTTAGTGGATAGAAATGGGTGGAGTTACATGTTTTAGAACCACAGTTTAATGGAGAGAAAGAGGAGGGGTTATATGTTTATAAAACACAGTTTAGAGGATAGAAAGGAGAGGGATTACAAGTTCATAAAACCATAGTTTAGTTGATAGAAAGGGAAGGGACTACAAGTTCATAAAAACATAGTTTAGTGGATAGAAAGGAGAGGGACTACAAGTGCATTAAACCATAGTTTAGTGGATAGAAAGGAGTAGGACTACAAGTTCATTAAACCATAGTTTAGTGGATAGAATGGAGAGGGATTACAAGTTTATAAAAACATAGTTTAGTGGATAGAAAGGAGAGGGACTACAAGTTCATTGAACTATAGTTTAGTGGATAGAAAGGAGAAGGATGGAGGGGATTACAAGTTTATAAAAACATAGTTTAGTGGATAGAAAGGAGAAGGACTACAAGTTCATCAAACCATAGTTTAGTGGATAGAAAGGAGAGGATTACAAGTTCATAAAAACATAGTTTAGTGGATAGAAAGGAGAAGGATGGAGGGGATTACAAGTTCATAAAAACATAGTTTAGTGGATAGAAAGGAGAAGGATGGAGGGGATTACAAGTTTATAAAAACATAGTTTAGTGGATAGAAAGGAGTAGGACTACAAGTTCATCAAACCATAGTTTAGTAGATAGAAAGGAGAAGGATGGAGGGGATTACAAGTTCATAAAAACATAGTTTAGTGGATAGAAAGGAGAAGGTTGGAGGGGATTACAAGTTTATAAAAACATAGTTTAGTGGATAGAAAGGAGAAGGACTACAAGTTCATCAAACCATAGTTTAGTGGATAGAAAGGAGAAGGATGGAGGGGATTACAAGTTCATAAAAACATAGTTTAGTGGATAGAAAGGGGAGGGACTACAAGTTCATAAAACCATAGTTTAGTGGATAGAAAGGAGAAGGATGGAGGGGATTACAAGTTTATAAAAACATAGTTTAGTGGATAGAAAGGAGAAGGACTACAAGTTCATCAAACCATAGTTTAGTGGATAGAAAGGAGAGGATTACAAGTTCATAAAAACATAGTTTAGTGGATAGAAAGGAGAAGGATGGAGGGGATTACAAGTTCATAAAAACATAGTTTAGTGGATAGAAAGGAGAGGATTACAAGTTCATAAAAACATAGTTTAGTGGATAGAAAGGAGAAGGATGGAGGGGATTACAAGTTCATAAAAACATAGTTTAGTGGATAGAAAGGAGAAGGATGGAGGGGATTACAAGTTCATAAAAACATAGTTTAGTGGATAGAAAGGAGAAGGATGGAGGGGATTACAAGTTCATAAAAACATAGTTTAGTGGATAGAAAGGAGAAGGATGGAGGGGATTACAAGTTCATAAAAACATAGTTTAGTGGATAGAAAGGAGAGGATTACAAGTTCATAAAAACATAGTTTAGTTGATAGAAAGGGGAGGGATTACAAGTGTATATAAAACCATCTTTTGGAGACAATAGTAAGGTCACAATCTGTGATTAACCGAACCGAAATTGTTTTCAAAATATGTTCTTATCTAATCTAATAATAGGCCTGCAAGCACAGCCTTAACTTGATTGACATCCAAATAGAGTAGCCGGAGTCAATGTAAGGACAGCAGTCCCAATGCAATCCAAGTCGCCGACAGTGCATTAGACCCACTGTAATTGCCTGAGCGAGAGTATAATTAGAGAAGAGCAATAGTAACATTAGTGTTAGGGTCCTCAATCGTAGCCAGGCTCTTGGATTAACATTTCAACGAAGATATATATATTAATTATTAAATAGATCAAGTACAATTGAATATAGATTCAATGTCCTTTTTTTACCTATGAATGAAATATATAAATAAAATGGTATCCAAAATATCTAGATCGTTTCCCGCTTTTAACTATTTTCCTGGGAGATTAGTTAACTCAAAACTAAGAATTTAAACTTCAATTTAACTATTTACATTGCAAAAATAAAGGAGACAACACGATCGTCTCAACTAATATTGTTAGTAACAATGCCTATACTTGGCGCGAAGTTTATTATTCAAATATTTCCTAGGTTATTATTAATATTTTCTTAGAATTATTTTGGAATATGTTAATATTAGCTAATGTAATAAATAAAGTATCTGATAAACTACTAACAAAGTAATAATTTTAAAGTAAATAAACTAATTTTATTAATCATGATTGCCATTAGAAGTCAGTTTTCACATTTTAGGCCAAAGGAATGTCTGTAATTGTTGTTTAATTTGGAGTGTCTGACGGTTTCAAATCATAAATCCGAATTGCTTGTTTGAAAATGAAACTAATTTTAATTTTTATAATTGATCATAGTAAATATATGATAATACAGAGCATACATTTAATATACAGGATTGAATAAAAGTCTGGAATGTATTTATTACTGTTAAAACTATTAGAAGAAAAGTAATATAACTTTGTAGTTATGTATATGTCTCTATACCAAAAACATGGACATATTTTACTTGTTTTTTTTGCATATCCAGGTGATGATGGCCCATGAGGAAGTCTTAAAAATTGTAAATGTAAGCCTACCTCGAGATTACCTCATTTTAAAGGTATTTTTTTTTTACAATACAAAAGTGCAAATTTAAGGTCAAAAGGATGACTCATTCACAAAATACAGCTGTTCAAAGAATTTAATGTCATATTACTAATTCTTCTCAGTTATACTGCTATTTATTTAACAGTTTCAGGTCCTTGTTGCTGATTACGTTATTTATTGTTAACGATCGTAACAAACCACTGCGTTATAAAAATTGCTATGATATTTAACTGAGATAAAAATAATAAAAATTTATTAAAACACTTTTGACAGCAGGTTTACCTAAAATAGTTTAAGAATATTATTATATTAATAAGCTACTTTTTTTGTGAAATTTAATTTCTCGTAGTTAGATAAATTATAGCTCTACGCAGAAATAAATGGCTGGAATACATGTTGTCTTTACATGGACTATCTAACCTTTGTCTTAAGCAGTGTTAGTTATATGACATTACATTATTTGAGAGGATATATTTTCTGACTGGGTCATCCTTTTTACCTCAGGTTTGCACTCTTGTATTTAACAAACAAATACCTTTAAAATAAGGTATAACTCGAGGTAGGCTTAAATTTTTAAGACTTCCTTCATGGGCCATCAACCTGGCTATGCAAAAAGCAAGTAAAATATGTCTAAATGTCTGGTATAGAGACATGTGCATAACTGCAAAGTTTCAATACATTTCTTTCAATGGTATTAAAATTAATAATTAATGGTTTGGCGGCCATAATCGCTTTACGAGCATGGGTGGGTGTTAAGGTCATACATAACCAGTGTATGTGTATGAGTGGGAGGGGAGTCATAACCACTATACGTGTATCGTTGGGTGAGAGGGTCGTAACCACTGTACGTGTATGGGTGGGTGAGAGGGACATAACAACTGTATGTGTATGGATGGGTGAGAAGGTCGTAACCACTGTACGTGTATTGGTGGGTGGGAGGGTTGTAATCACTGTACGTGTATTGGTGGGTGGGAGGGTCGTAACCACTGTATGTGTTTGGGTATAACCACTACCGTAAATATACCGACCGCCAGATCAATTGGGGATTGAGCTAATGTCAAACCTTGGACATTGTATACCGCAGACTGTAGCTTTATCCACTGACCCACCACTTTACCCCTAGGAAGGATATAATTTCTTAGAAATATACATTTTCTTAAGTGTATATCGTATACCTATGAAAGTTATGGATCGTTCTTTAAACCTTGCATTACAAGGTTGCTGTCTAGGGGAAATCCTAATTGTGAGTCTAAATGGTGAGGTATTACAATATTAAATAGAATATACACAATATGTAAGTATCTTTAAAAAGCATGTAATAGTTACAGATATTTTGTTTCTTTAGTGTTAGTAGTGACTTAGGACTATATATGTATATGTTCCAACATTTAACCACGTTTTCTTTAAATATTCTTCAACTCTGTGCAACAGTTCGTCCTGTTTAATTTAGACAAATCAAAAATAAAAATAGACTACTTAATAAACCTACTTAAATTCTAGTCTACTCACCTTATAGAACGTACACCCTTTCCTAATTACACCATTAAATTAGTTAATTCCTTGATTTTTGTTAATATACAGGTCTTCAACATATATTATGTTGTACACTCATTTATAGCCAAAGAGTTTCCAAAGTAAGGTTAGCTTTAATTGTGTATTTATCTGATAATTATCCTACAAACATAGTCACTTCCTGATTGTAAACAACTAATTTCATGAAATTTTTTACACCTCAATTACTTGGCCAATTATTTGTTAAGCGTGGCCCACGCGTGCGGTAACAAGGTACTGGTGAGAGCCGATGATGGTCCACCGGCCGTTGACAAATTCACATTACCATAACATGGCTCGCATGACGCCAATCGTTGGGAAATCTGATTACATCGATTGCGACCGGCAACCTATAACTATATTGGTAACCAGGGCGACGGAGAGTAAACAAGGTTAGGTGGGTAGTGAATATGGATGAAGTGGGAGGGACAAGGCTAGGAGATGTCTAAGCAAAACAGGATGGATTTACCTCCTACAAGATAGCCTGTAATGAGGACATGTTATATTAGAAGATTGTACTTACACCACATATAATGAAGATGATCCTATAATTTTATCCCAAAAGAGCTAAAGATATGTTAGCTGACAGCATGTTTGGAACACAGTAGGATTTTTTTTGGTACTAAGAATATGTTTAAACGTTTATAAAATTATCATTAACTAAAACATATTGAAATACTAACCTGCACCTCGAAGGTATTTTCAAAAAACACACAACTACAGCCTTGCAAAAGTATTAATGTTCGTTGAGACCAAACAATTATTTTAACCCAAAATTACTCATTAATTTCATTGATTGCGATATTATATCGAATTCTTTCAACTCTCAATTCGATTAACTCAAAAGATAGTACACATTTTACAGATTCAAATAACTCAGATATACCGATGTGGTGCCAAGAGAAAGAAAAGAGGAGTCTTACAGATTGAACATATAACATTGTTTCTATTAGTGTATTCTCACACTATGTCAATTAAAACGTTGAAATGTTGAAACGGTCAAAATTTACAGATTTATCTACCTAAGGTGATAGGATAGATTTTAAGCTTCACAGACTGGCAAGGCAGGAAAGGCTAACCTGGGAGAATGTAATGATACGCCGCAGTTCGTGGTTCAAATATAAAAAGTTGACAAGACTATTTAAAATTCAGAAAGCACAAAGAAGCTGAAAATTATGAAAGTTCACAAAATATAATGTTCTATAACGCTGCACTATTTGTAGAGAGGACCCTGGCTTCTCGACTATATATATCCAAACCCACCAGAGACTCGTGTTTATTCACCCATTCAATTGGCTGCAGCTTGAGATGGCCTAGGATTTTATGTGATCCTATTCTAGAA
Organism: Stictocephala bisonia; assembly: GCA_035578905.1. Taxonomy (NCBI): domain Eukaryota; kingdom Metazoa; phylum Arthropoda; class Insecta; order Hemiptera; family Membracidae; genus Stictocephala; species Stictocephala bisonia. Next base: position 47,762 of record JAQJVL010001520.1, read on the forward strand.
TGTATAAAAGACATTTTAAATTAGATTATTTTATTAATCGTAGATGAAACCAAATAAACTTACCTTTGTATAAAGAGTAAACATACAATAAACATTAGTAATATAAAGTACATAACTAAATAACATCAAATGTAATACCATAAAAATAATTAAACACATTAATTAAGTACCCACCCGCCCTCCATTACTAGCACTGTTGTAATAACACACTCTTCCACGCACACATGTACAAGGGAAGTAACCCACCCGCCCTCCATTACTGGTACTGTTGTAATGACACACTCTTCCACGCACACATGTACAAGGGAAGTAACCCACCCGCCCTCCATTACTAGTACTGTTGTAATGACACACTCTTCCACGCACACATTTACAAGGGAAGTAACCCACCCACCCTCCATTACTGGTACTGTTGTAATGACACACTCTTCCACGCACACATTTACAAGGTAAGTAACCCACCTGCCCTCCATTACTGGTACTGTTGTAATGACACACTCTTCCACGCACACATTTACAAGGTAAGTAACCCACCTGCCCTCCATTACTGGTACTGTTGTAATGACACACTCTTCCACGCACACATTTACAAGGGAAGTAACCCACCCGCCTTCCATTACTGGTACTGTTGTAATGACACACTCTTCCACGCACACATATACAAGGGAAGTAACCCACCCGCCCTCCATTACTGGCACTGTTGTAATGACACACTCTTCCACGCACACATTTACAAGGGAAGTAACCCACCCGCCCTCTATTACTGGTACTGTTGTAATGACACACTCTTCCACGCACACATTTACAAGGTAAGTAACCCACCCGCCCTCCATTACTGGTACTGTTGTAATGACACACTCTTCCACGCACACATGTACAAGGTAAGTAACCCACCCGCCCTCCATTACTGGCACTGTTGTAATGACACACTCTTCCACGCACACATGTACAAGGGAAGTAACCCACCCGCCCTCCATTACTGGTACTGTTGTAATGACACACTCTTCCACGCACACATGTACAAGAGTAGTAACCCACCCGCTCACTCTTACAGATATAGTGATATCAATCAATATTTTCACACACACTTAGGTAGTTAGAAGAATAAGGAAATGTTATATTTATGTTATAACTTGAAAGAAGAAAAAAAAGTTTTGACACAGTGATGGCTTCGAGAAAATACGTACTTGGGTGATTAAATAATTGTTGACTCTACGCTACAGACTCCATTAATGTACAAACGGCCATCTCAAGCTGCAGCCAATTGAATGGGCGAATAAACATGAGTCTATCGTGGGTTTGGGTATATATTAGTTGAGAATCCAGGGTCCTCTCTACAAATAGCGTAACGTTTTAGAAATTGTACTTTATTAAGTTTCATATTTTTTAGCTACTTTGTGCTTTCTAAATCTCAAAAAATCATATTCTGTCATATATATCTCAAGGGAAACATTTATAAATATTGAACAATAAAATCATGTATTGCAGATGTCAGTACTCTTGATTGTCTCTGTAAAACTTAGTTATAATACGCGAGCACATTGCGTGCTTAATGGTTTTACTTTTCTTTTCTACGTAGATTTTTTAGAATAGAAAAATGCATAATGCACCTACACATCAAAGTCCTCAAATTCTGATGTGAGATGCTCTCCCATAATCAGCATTCCTTTTTGGAACTTCTTCCTTCATAATTCTGATTGTAATCCTTAATTTATATCTTGTACATTAAAAATTGATCATGTAATCTTTTTGGAGTTTATGAAAGGATATGTCTCAATAGTCAAGGCTCAGATGTTGTGTAGGGAAGAGAACTGAGAGTCAGACTTATCAGTTAGCTGAAAAATAAGACCAACACTGCGTGATTCGGATTCCACGTAAAGCTGTAGGTACCATAGTTTCCCTAGCTATTGGGCTATTAATAAATAATCCTTTCTGAGCTAAGTCAAACTCAGATAGTAACAATGACTACACTCGTTCATCTACACTCATCACACTCATTCACCACTCATAGTCGCCCATATCTCTTCCATCGGCGTCTTAGAAATGAATAATAATAATGAATAGATAAACACTCTAATACACATCATAGGGAAATTTGGTGTAGACAGCAAAACAACAGAACTCATCAGGCAAACACTACAAAACACAAAATCGAAAGTAAAATTCCATGGAGTATTGTCAGAAGAGTTCAATATAGAAACAGGATTAAGACAAGGAGATGGACTATCCCCACTCATCTTCAACATATTCCTAGATAAAATAATCAAAGAAATAACAAAATAATTAAGAACATTTTAAAAAAAGGCATGCAAGTGGGAAAAACAAAATGGCAATAAGATATCTAGCGTTCACAGTTGACATAGCCCTGTTGGCCAAAACCTTTCTTTGATCATGGAAAAATTAATATCGAAAAAGTACATGAAACAGCACAAAACACTGAACTCAAAATATAATGTATAAAAATAGAGTATTTCAACACGTGAATAATGACCACAAAACGCACAACAAAATACGAAGATATAAACAGTGTTACATCATTAAAATCCTTAGGGGAAGTATTAAAATAAAATTGAGAAGAAACCTAGAGCGACAAGGATCAATACTACAAACTATAGAAACTTTACTTTGCAACACAAAACAGGTACAACAAAATATCCATCTCAACAAATGCCAAACTTGTGGTTGCATACAACACAGTCATAAAACCAGTATCTCTGTATGCATCAGAAATACTAGTACTGGCAAGAAGATTAGACAAGAAGAAATTAGAAAAAAATCGAGAGATAAATTATACGGAAAATTTAAAAGATGAAAAACGTACCTCAAAAGTGTCAAAAAATGTCTTCAATTATAGAATAAAAAGCAACAAAGAAGTATACATACGTATATAAAAACTAGAAACACAACGAGAAATCCATGATTGAAATTCTACGGACACATTAAAATATTAGACGACAGGAAACTCACAAAACACATAGTTAAACTGGATCAGAATTCAACAGTAACTTGGATAAAGCGAGAAAAAAATATGGCGAAAACAAGGGATAAAAAACACAGACTTTGAAGACAGGGAAACGAACAGAAGAACAATATATGAATTAAAAAGTCACTCCACGAAAGAAGACTGGAACATTATGGACGGAAGAAAAACCCAAATGTGTTACTGAAGAAATGTAGTTTGTTTGGAAACAAAGAAGACAAGCAGGATGAAACATTGAGTGCTTGTTGAAAGATTCTACGTAGCCCTTATTTGGCATTAACGAAATTAATAATAATGATTATGGATGGACGCCAAATGTATTGTTTGAAACTCTAAAATGATAGTCTAAGAATACCATTGGATTTATTTTATTTGTATTTTACCAATTTAATCGTATTCCAAATAAAATATTTAAATATTCGACGTTTGCTTTCTTAAGAGATATTTACGCTCCTCAAACAATCTCCACTAATTAAAAGTTGATTATTCCTTAACAGTCCTTTTACTTGAATTTACCTATTAGTGTGAACATACTGTGTCATAATTCCAGGTGTGGGACAATTAAGTGAGTCAGTCAGGTACAGTTAGCTTTTACCATGTGCACACGTGGATGCGCTACAGCCAGGAGAAAGGCCTTTGAAGTGAAACATGCGCCTGGGTAGACATAATAAATGTGGCGGACCTCCAAAGGATATCAATATCGCTTGACAATAAACGCTTCTTACGCCTCAAAGACTAAATTCGTGTGTCAAAAAATCCACGAGTGTCTAATTATATCTTGTAAAATAACTGTAAAACGAATTTGCATGTGAATCGTATCAATGTTCCATTCCTAGAATGGAACCTTCTCGTTACCATTCACTGGAAATATGCCCACTTTATCATGATCAAATTAAATTATGGATACAACACAACATAAACCGATTTCCAAAGACCGGCAAATCTTATAACTGAATCAGTGTAAACAAAAACGTTCTAAGTCAATTTTTTTCATTTTCAATATTTTAGTGGAAATAATCATTTGTTGGAAAGAATTACGTCTTTGTATGCTAAAACGTTCTACGCCAGACCTCTCCTTGCGTGTAAAACATCGTTCCTTATATGATATTTGAAATTAAAAGGTTCTATGTCAATGACTTAGAATGTTTTTGTTGACAACACTGTCCAATTTCTACAGCTGGCGCCGCTAGCGCTAGCTGTGAGGTGGTAACTAACTCGTCTGTCAGATCAGATGTTACCATGTCTGTTGGATGATGTCAAACAACACCATCCAACTTTAAATATCGATGTAGTTTGAGGCTATTTTATTCTGCATTATCATTATTCTAGTTTTAATAAGTTTATTTGAATTAAGATTTAAAGATGGATGATTTACCTAGTACTAGTAGTGGAAGGAAGGTAAAACATGAATAATATTGGAAGAGAGATGTTGTTAGATTTACTTATTTGTAGACAACTATATTAAAATGTTTCTGTCAGGTTTATTGAATACACGTATATTCTGATAACCGTAGTGGTCGGAACAAGAATCATACCTTAGAGTATTCTTATCCCTTACTGTAACTGGCCAGTTCTATAAAATTGAACAGTAGGGCTACTGCCCGATCCGAGGTCACTCCTACCTTCCTTGTGACCATGAGTCTTCTATTATTAAAAGGAAACTGAACATATTTGATAGGGTGTACACTGTGCACGAAATTACCTAGCTAATAATCTCCTCAAATACAAATGGAAATTTTGTAGTAGAAGTTTGCTCCAATGATATATTAGACTTCTAACACTAGTGGCATACCTACTATAAAAAGATTTGTGTCTCATCAAAATATATTTGAGAGGAAAAAGATAAATTGTCATTTGGAATTAGATCAGTAATGCATTTTAGTTAAATATTAAACTTTCTTTTTAAAAACCGAAATGTTTTAGTTTTTATTTAACAACATAATGGTGTTACATGAATGTGTAAAATAAAATTTGAAATAGACATACATGACTAATGGGCATTCAGCTATTCAAATCACATGGCATACTATATTAAATTCTCAAAATGTATTTTCAATATAAAAAAAAAAAAAAAATATTATGCCCCGATATCATATAATGCAATGATTTTGACTCGATGTAAAACATCGTTATCCAACGAACTTTCTAGATCAGTAAATAAAACTGCAAGCTAATGGTTTTCAAAATAAATTAAGCCTCCTAATTGGTGTTTGGGGTCGAAAATGGCCCAAATGGCTTGTTATATTAGCTGTTAAGGGTTTGTTTTTGGGGTGTCACATGTCAGAGGGTGAAACGGGTGCGGAAACGAACAGATTCCTTCCACAAACAAGGAGTGCCGAGCACAGCAACCTAGAGTCTGGTAACACAAAGTTAGTTGGTAAGTTAAGTGTCGAGAAGAGAAACTTACAGTCTAGTAAGACGGAGACGAGTTGGTAAGTTAAGTGCCGAGAAGAGCTACTTACAATACAGTCTAGTAAGATAGAGACGAGTTGGTAAGTAAAGTGCCGAGAAGAGCAGGCGAAGAATGAAAAATGTATTATAATTTGGATTCCCAAACACCCTTCATTAGCAATATCTACTAAATACAGGTTTACGGACACTCTTACAGGATGCCGCTAACAGGTATCTTCTGGAGCTCTCAAAACGATATTTTCAAACAGGATACTATGACCATGCAAGATTCTGGGAAATAACAACAGGCTAGTCATATTATCATACTACGATTGGCTGAGAGAGTCAAAATGTGAAGTTGTCAAAGAATGTCCAGCCCGCAGGAAACTAAATACGAAGGGATAGTAATTCTTGACATGTGGACCGTGATTGACATGTGCGTTTAAACCCAGATATGCATCCGAGGACTTACTGATTTTTAACGTTTCATGACGAACTAAGTGCAAATTACAGTGGCATACTCTTAAGTGCTAAATCTGACACCTGTCTTGAAATTAAAACATAATGTTAGGTTATAGTTCCGTATGTTAGATATCTTTGTTTTGTGAGCTGATAAGGTGAGAGTGTTACCATAGAGGTTTTGGTAGGGAGGTGTTTCTTCTTAGTTATCTTTGTAAACTCTCGATTAATTTTACATATATGACAAAAATAGTTTATTAACTGAAATTTTTCGTTTGTAACATTTACTATCTATTGGTAAGTTTATTTAATGTTTTATGTTTTCCGCAATTTGTATTGCAGTATCATAGAACATGTAAAAGTGATGAATTCTAGCCATCATCCGTTGTAAAAGCGTTGTAATTGTGCAGCGCTGATAACTCTAAAATTACATTTAATAATAATAATGTCTTTATTGTGGGTCCAATACAATAAACCTTCATTCAATTAACAAATAATTTTAAAAACATAGAACATTCAATATTTCAATTTAAATTAAAACCCATAAAATCTCTAAACCAAAATACAATTTTAATAATAATAAAACAAGAAAATAGTAATCAAATAGTATAAAACAAAGTACACTAACTATGAACAATAATTTTGAAAAAGTGAAAACAAAACTAAAACAAACATGTATGAAGATTATTACTATACAGAACATATATTGCTGAAACTACAACTGCTCCCCTAACAGATCTGATGATCAAATTAAAAGGGTCGTATAAAATTAATGAAAATATTTCAAATATGTCTACAATTTTACGTACAAAAATCAACGGGACGTTTAATTAATTTATATCGGTAGAAAAAAATATTGCAAAGGTTATAGGCATATTCAAAAATATTTCATATTATGGTATATAATTGGCTGCAATCACAAATTGAAGTAGTTATCTGGTATGGACTTGTTGAAAAGAAGGACATAATATTACTAGTACTTAATTTAAAAAAATCTTCCAAATAAAAAACTAATCAACATTTAAAATAAATATAATAAAAATTAAATATGATCTGTGATTTGAGATCATTCGATGAGCCTCATGCAAGCCTCTCTGAAAACCGGTGGACTCATAGCTACATCCACCCTATTAGCTTCAGAATTGTATAGTGCAATTGACGAATTCAGAAATGCTGACGCGTGAGCAACAGTACGAGCCCCGCCAGGGTAAAACAGCCTGCAAACTCGACCACCGTATGCCGGAACGTACCAATTGATGATACCCAGAGTCGATGGATCATCCACAACCTCCGTGATAACACCATATAAGAAACAAAGTCCAGCTACTGTACGTCTTTTACACAATCTATCAAAACGAAACATATTCAACATTTCCTCAAATATAATTAACCAGGTTGGTTGATTTAATTTCCCAAAAGATTTATAATACAATAATCGTAAAATCTGTTTTAAATTTTTTCAATCATTTCAGAACATATTTGAGTAGAAAGAGAGCAAACATCACTAGCGAATTCCAAGCGAGAACGGACTAATAAGGTAAATAAGATCTTCTTTTGATGTCATTAAATTGTGCACTAAGTCTTGAAATAAACCTAAGTGTGTAATAAGTTTTATTTACCATACTAAGAATGTGTTCCGAAAAAGATAGTTAATTTCAAATTAGAACACCTAAATCACTGAAACGTCGAACTCTGTTGAGAGTGCAATTATTTATACTATATGGAAAAGTAATAGGACCTTTTTTCTACAAACAGTCATGATGCAACATTTATTTATATTCAAATTAAGATGATTTTCCTGACACCAGTGAGTTAATATATCTAAATCATGCAGAAGCTCTTTGCGATCATTTAAATGTTTAAAAACATTGACTATTTTTAAATCGTTGAAATGCAATAAAAACTTTGATTTTAATTATAAAGCAATGTCATTTATGAATAAATAGAAAAATAAAGGACCGGTACATATTTACTCCCCTGTGGTACTCCAGATTCATCCATAAAAACGTCAGACCTAAACCCCCGGTAAGACACATACTGCAGTCGGTCACTAAGATATGAACCAAAGAAATTTAATAATTGATCTGGAAAGCTGATAATAATTAAGTTTACAAAGCAAAATTTGGTGGTTAACTTTATCAAAAGCTTTTGTAAAATCAGTGTAAATAACATCAACTTGATATTTGTTGTTTTAAGCATATGAGCTGAAATTTCCAAAGTTAAAAAGATTTGTAGAAATTGAATGAGAAAGAATAAAACCATGTTTATCATAAAAATAAGATTTCATATGAGAAAAGATATTACTATGAAGTATGATCTCAAACACTTTTGCGGGAGTACACGATAAAGCCACAGGGTGATAGTTATTAATATCCGATTCAACTCCTTTTTTATTAATTGGAGTAATTTTAGTTATCTTCCACCGTTTTCGAAACGTTGCATTCCTCAGACAAAGATTAAACATGCAATATAGAGGTTCCAGAAGGAAATCAGAGCAACCTTTACTATATAATTTTGAATTATATCCGGACCAAATGAACGTTTTGACGGCAGTTTCTTTATCGCCCATTCCACATGCTGAGGTGTGATGGTCGGCATGATCAGGCACTGGACCCGAGGCATGACAGTAGAACGCAGTGCAGTGGCCACGTCTACCTGACCCAATCTCTCATATACTCGACTAAAATAATCACAGGAAGCTGTAGCAACCACCTGACTGCCATTAAAATGTTGTCCAATTAATCTAAATTCAAACTCAAAATCAGAATAATTTTTCTTCTTTGATTTAAATTACCTACAATCCGAGACCTCCCCACCTTATCATCACGTATGTACACTCTGAATGAGTCACAGAAAGATTCTACCGAGTTAACGGTCCCATCCAACTATGTTTCAGTTATGAAACTGTTCTGATAAATTATGTTTGTTTTAGTTTTGAGTATTCTTACGTTTTTATACAAAAAAAAAAAACTTATCACAATACCTAGAAAGGCTATTAGAACTCATTGAAACAAATTAAATAGGCTTTTATATAAATATATAACATTAGAAGGCGAGATTCCAAATTTCTTACATTTACTATTAAATGGCCTACATACATACACAATACGTTATCTTTTATCTAAACCCAAACATACACATATATTTCATACATTAATCGAAAACATACATACACACATAACAAACATTCAAACATACATTTAAATTTAAATACATTACATATAAGAACAAATCTAAAAGACAAAAGTAATTTATTATATAACTGAAGCCTTAACTATCAAGTTAGACATATATAAATTATTTGAAAGTAAAAAACTATTTTTAGTACTTGAAAAACAAAATTTGCCAGAAACTTGAAAAACCATAACATATTACCATTTGGACAAAAAAATAATAAAAGGTTTACCAAAAAATGTAGCGATGAATAAATTATAGTGCTTTTGGGACCGAAATGTCCACTATAAAGTTCATAACAATTATTAGTTTTATGTATGACTTCATAATTTTAATAAAATCATAAGCAATATACAATAATATTAAGCCAATTTTGTCTCTAGTAATTATTTACATGCTTAATAATCTATTAACTAACATTACATACGACTTCAAAAATAAATCGAAACTATAAAAATAATTGTTGAGGCTCATTAATTCAACAATAAATTGCAAAACGCAACGAATTAAATGAAAATACCTTGACATCACTGAATAAACTAATAGTCTTACTTATTTTATGTTTTCAATACAATAAAATAACTGGCTGTCGCAACATTCATACAGATTATTAGAACTACAAATTAAAGTAGCCTCTTTGTATTAAACCATATGTGAGTATTCTTATTAAAAAATAATGCAGTACTAAAATATGCTAAATGTATACACAATACATACATATATATATATACACACCCAAACATTCACATGCATTCCATACAATCATTCTAATAGAAAACAATTAACTATATTGAACAGTCCCTCTCATGTATATAGTCTAATAAAGGAAATTTGAGGAAGTGGTTGTTCAGTTTGCCTTTGTGTAAAAGGACATTGAATACACTTGAAACGCTTCCTTAATCACATGTATTACTGAATAAGGAACCATCTGGGGCGTATCTTGACAGAGAGAAATCTAACAAGCATGGAGATGGCACTCAACCCCTTCCTTGAATTTCATCTTATATTGCCATCTGACTGTTAACATGCATGAATGCTCTCAATAAAATGTCCACTGTATGCGAAAACCACTTTTAATAATTATTTTATTGACATTCTTAAATATAGTATAACATCAGTTACGTTGATTCAGTAAAAATTATGCATAAAGTTCTCTTGGGGGTATTTTTAGTAATTAGATTTTTACCCCAAATTCATTCTGAATTCACAGAAATAAAACATAAAATACTAAATAAATAAATAGAGAGTTGTCCAATTCAGAAAAATGATTATCAAAGGCATGATGAACATAGAATATAAACCCTTCCTAATATGCCAAATTATGTCTATGAATAGTCCAAGAAGTAACAAAAACAAAACTAAAGACTACATAATACAAACATAACAGGAATAAGGCAAATAAACATATTGATATCTAATAAAAACAATTATCCAACAATTACATTTACAAACAAACCAGCAAAACAAACATATATTATACACAATTAATTTGCCTCGATCGTAAACTTTACCTAATAAGTAACAAATAATTTATTTATTCACACATAGCCGATGTTGTACTATTTTTTATTTACAATAAAAACGTAATGAGTATCATTACTTGCTGTACACAAAACAAATGCTGTAAGCGTATAAAATTCTTCTACTAGGATTTCATTCTGAACGGAATTTAAATAAAGCAAACTTTTTTCACGAGTTTCTCTATTGTTGTTTACTGTTAATATATCAACATATTTAATGATCAGAAAGTTTACATCTGTCAGAAGGAAGGGTGTTGTATGTTAGTTCAATAAAAATGTCATACTCTAAGCACCATTTCCATTTAAACTATATCGATCAATATGTAAAATGATTATTTTTAATTAAAATTTTCAAGAACTATCATTTTTGGAGCATATAAACTTGGTTCGTTGTTTTGATCTTTCAATTTAAAACTCACTTTTTTAAACATTGTAAACTAGCTTTTAACTTACGTAAAAGTTGTTAGTTTAAAAATAGAAGTAATTTTTCAATAAGTAATATTCATACAGAAATGTCATCTGTTTGGCGGATCTTATCTTAAAAATAGTATTAAAATTGATATTCATTTTAAATTAAGTAATGGAGTTGAAACAGTATAATAATGCAGTAAAATATTTTTGTTATATGTACAATAAATATATTTATATCATATATATTCATCGTATCAGAATTTCAAATAAGTTAAGTGACAAAATATATTTTTGCCTATATATTTTAAATTGTTTATGCTTTCCTATTTAAAAATATATATTTATTTATTTATAATTTACTAATTATTTTAATTTTGTTTAAGTCTCCGTCCGCTTAAGATTACTTAGTACTCTGAGGTCATATTACTAGGATAACAAGTTTTAACATATTTTTAGTTTCAGAACAAGTCACACTGAAAATCTGATGATTTCTTCTTAATATAAAATTAAGTAACTAATTAAAAATCAGCAACTGTTTGCTTTTTAAATAATGGTAAAAGTTGCATAATCCAATAAATTTAGTGGAAACCGCAAGTCTATCGATAAGAAGCGTTATTTACAACATTATGTTACAGTAAAAGTTTTAATAATCTGACAGGCAAAATCTGAGCCAAAAGACAGAAACACTCAATATTCAATAGTTCAAACAAAACAGAAGTTACTGGCTGTCCATATCGCTAATGAGAAAGCCAAGAGTTTAGCACTTAGTCAACTTCTGAGACAAACAGATTTCTGTTATTGTAGACCAAAGGGTGGGGAAGTAGGGGTTGTGTTTTGCCTTGCAGTAAAACTGTTTTAAAGTGGGGAGCCATTAGATTATATTGCCTGAAGTTGGGTTGTATTGCCTCTTTCATTAACGTCAAAATTGGCAATTTCAGTTAAGGTTGAGTGGAAATCCACCCGGACATTGGACTTGTGGGAAGAAAAATATGGCAATATACGTCGGTTTAGATAATTTTGAGTTACTAGTATAAACAATACACGTCGAACTAAAGTAAATACTAAAATAAATATGGTAGACGCCGTAGCTGAGGGGACTGACACGCAGTAGGTCTGAGATCAATTCCCGGTTTGACCGAAGTAGTTTTTGCCCTGAGTCAGCTGTCCAACAGAAAACCTGTGTGATTGGCATAGCTTGGTATCTGTTTTCTTCAGATTACAATGAAGCTTTCAAAAATACAACTAGTCTATCTAAATTGCAAATTTATATGCTCTTAAAAAACAAACGTTTCACATTGTTAGTGTAACATTAAAACTGGACGATCAGGATTTATAATTATATAATATTTAATACTATTTAAAACCTTTAATATAAATTAAAACACGCATTCTTCGTCCACGAAAGCCATTTAAAGCTCGTTTGAGGGTCACCCAATAGTCCCTCCATATGTGCCTTCTTTGAAGAATACCCCAATGGGACCCTTCTGTCTTACCCTCTTCTGTTTGATTGTTGCTATAGTTCATTCCCTTTAAGGTCACCTTATTGACCTAATGACCTTATTGACTTTAAGGTCACTAACATTTCCTTATCATCTCCATAAAACTAATCTATATCCATAATAAATGTCTATGAATATGAACATTATTCAATTTCACCTATTATATTCTTAAATCAAAATATTCAATTTGGTATGAATAATTACGAAACATGTGCAGTTTAAGTTAATTTATATTAATGATAAAGTTTGAATCAACAAGTTTTAAAGCAAATATCTGTTATAAACAGTCACAAATAAAAAGTAAGGCCAAATTAGATGTGCTGTGAAATACAAATACACAGAAATTTAAATGTTGTTCTTTAGTAGTATAAAGACATCTGATAAAAAACTAAAATAAGCTGAGGTGGGTTAAGTGAATTTTTGGGGCAAGTGCATACACGGGCTTCCAACTGTTATGTATTGGCAGTATAAAATTTAAATGATCAGTAGAAGTTCTCTATTTACCATACTTTAAGTTTATGGGTTACTTTTGACATTCAAAATACAGTAAAACGTACTAATACTATTTTTTATGGATGTGTGTAATGTTTCCTCCTTCACCTTCGGAGCTTGGTTTTTGAAAAATTATTTTATAAATTTAAACCTTCGCTATTCTTTTATAGTAAGGTCCAGTAGCTTATTTTGAAGTATATTTTTTATTTTTGTCCTCTTTATTTTTATATGAATACCCTGTACGTACTTATCCTCAAACTAGTTATTATGGGACAAGTGCATTCATCACAAACAAATTGGTATGTTTAATACCCCGATAGTGCTAATTTTAGTGAAATTACTGACGAGGATATAACAAAGATTTTGCCTCAGCCTTCTTTCAGGAAAAGGAGAGAGAGACTGTGTTTAACTTATACTTCTCCTCTTACAACATACAATAAGTTAAGCCACAAAGGAAATTTGTAAGTAGCAACGTTGATTTATTTCTCAAGTAGTTTTGATTTAGTAAAAACATTGTTTTTTGCGTGGTGAAAGACTTCTACATCAGCAGAAAAATGTATATTCTACATCAGTCATACCAATCATTTGAAAAATCAGCCAATGAAAATTAATTTGGGATATACGTGTTAGTGTTTATGAGTTCTTCTTATTCATTTTTTGCTCAGTATATTTTCCATTTACTTTTGGTGCTAAACAGAAAAGTTTGTATCTCAAAAACTATAAGAGATATTTCAGTGCTGTAAAAAGTCCTGAAAAGCTCTTGAATCGGACTATATGTTCTTACCCTAGTAGACTTTAAATTTCAGTTCATGGTGAAAACCAAAGATTTACACTACCATGAATTCGTCAGCTATGGAGTGCCTTTATATAAGGTGCCGTTGTGAGTCTAGAAGGTTCCGGAGCTATTGAGATGGTTCTGGAAAGGGGATCTAAGGCCTTCTAATCACCATTACAGGAAGGTTCTGGCTCTACTTATAGGCAAATCAACTGCCATTATAGCACTCTCCAAGAGTAACTGGAATGTCCCAGAGGCCGGAAGTATCCCCCTCCCCACAGAGAGTGAATGGAATTACCTGAACGACACTCAAGGTTGTTTTCCGTACTCCATAACAGTGTTAAGGATTAGAAAATATGGTTATTGATTCCAATGTTATGATAATATAACAAAAATATAAATTTTGATTCACTGATTAGTATATTTGTATATGTGTGGTGGTATATAAGTAGAAGTTAAATTTATTTCCCAATATTCTAAACTGTGAGAAGTGTATTAGCGACATTTAATATGACCCACAGGTATTCCAAATCATCTGGACCAAAACCACAACCCTCTGAATTATTGGCCCAATAGCCATTAACCGCAAGATGTTCTGCATTGTTAGACATCTCAGGTATTTGGATTACCACAACCAATCACCTGGGGACATTCTATCGGGTAACATCGTTGTCATTATTATCATCATATCGTTTTATACTGAACTGTTAAACTTGAATTGAAGTGGATGGAGGTTTTAAACCATACGTGCTCACGTTGTATAGGTGTCTGCGGCATTGGCATGTAACAAAATATAGTTTTAGCTACGAACGTTTAAGCGTAAATAAATATTGTTAACATTTTATATTCATTGCATTTCAGACATATTTTATTATTTAATTTTTTTGTAATAACAGGACAAACATTTAAATAATTAAGTGTATAATAAATAAAACATATACATTTTTGTAGTCAATGTAGTAGTGTGTCACAGTTACTCTGGACTAATTGTGTGTATAACAAATTCATTCTAGACAGACAGAGCCCCTCTATCCCACGCAGGACTTTGCCTCATGGGGGATATTTAAGTGGAAATGTGCTGTTCAATGTGCTTTCTATATATAAAAATAAAATGATATAAACAGGATTATTTTATAAAATTGATTGCACTTTTGTCTGTAAACAAAACTTCTTATTAAGTATTGACAAATATCTTAAAATCGTTCAGTAATGGGCACTTAGTTAGATAAGTTTCATTTATTATATTAATAGGCAATATGGCAATTAATATGATTAAACACATCTGCATGATTTTGCATATAAAGTAACATTACAAAAATGTCATGACTGTTAAAAATGAAGGTTATCTTATAAATTAGCGACTATTCTACAAATATTAATTTCAATTTCTAAATTCCTTTATTCATATTATATACAGTTTTACATAGAATAGTGTCACTAATCCTATAACAATACATTTAAAATAGTATTATAATTATTTATTAACTTGGCTATCCCAAAATCCTTCAAAGGAATAAGGTGCAAGTTTTATCAAGTAAGTTTTAATTTTTTTTTTAATTTTGATATTTTTTGTCAAGAAATGTTGTGGGAGACAATGAAGAAAATTTTTCCCAATAAACTGAGTTTTCTTTTTATAAATCTCTAAATTGTGCTTGTCAATACTTTGGAATGATTGCAAGTGTTAAATTCATTAAAAACGAGATCTGAAAACCGTTTGACATAAGTTACTGTTTCAAAAATATACAAAGTATAAACTCTCAGTATTCCTAGATCACAAAAAAATGATTTACCGAATCTTTCGTTCTTAAATTGTACATTATCCTGATTGCCCTTTTTGTTGTAGTGAGAGTAAGTTTAAATTTTTATTTGTGGTCACTCCATTTATACTAATGCCATACGCTAAATGGGAATGCTCCAATGAGTCGTATACCATTAACAAGTTCCCGAACTACAGATTTGACATAATTGTCTTATGGCATACAAACCAGAAGAAATTTTATTGATAACATGATCTATATGATTACTCCAATCTAGGTGTATGTCAATTATAAGACCAAGACAGTTGGTAGATTGTAATAATTTGTCATTGTCTAAGAATATGTTTGGATTAAACTGTTTTATACTTTGTTTAGTAGAAAATGATATAAAATTTGATTTATTTGGATTTAAAAGAAGATTTTTGCTGTTACAAAATCACTTTACATTGGAAAGACTAATAAATGATGAAATCTCAATACTCTCCAGTGAATTATTACTACTATATACTCGTTATGTGAGCGTATGGTTAAAAGCTATCGAAAAAATAATTGTGATTTTGATTTTTTTACTTTGATAAATATTGAACTAGTAAATATTGTAATGGAGAAGAATGAACAATTTTGTTTAGTGTGGCACTGTAAGATCTATTAGGCCCTTTTTTCATTGCAGCTCTATTAACATTTACGCTAAACCTAATTTAAATTAGTTACATGACTATCAAAAAATGCTATTTCTAAAACATCTTTAATTTAGTTTAACTTCATAATTAAATATTTAACAGTGTTGTACATTATTAAATTAACCCACTGAACCACTTCACAATGTATATCTTTGTTTGATACTAATTGTAGTGTTAAACTACCAGATGAAGATATAAGGAGCATCTAAATTAGTATATTCTTGTGTTTATTAGACGTATATTCCTCGGTATTTTTCTAGAGTACGGCGAGGATAAAGTTGGTAAAAGACAAACAGGAGTACTTTTGTAAACATGTGGCCCGGGATTTATTTTGTAGGAAAATACGGACTGGATCACTCTTAGTTTTGAATTTGCCTGTACAAGCAGCAAATTTTTGAATAAATCTCGATTAAAAATGTAATTATTGAAGGCATATATGAATATGCAAAGTAAAGTTACCTTGATAGTTGTATGAGGAAGGTTGAAGAACGTAATTCATACTTTACAGTTTTACACTGTGTATTATTTTCATTTCAAAATTATAATTTTTGTATCATTTTAGATTAAATGGATAGTGTTGATCTCAGTCAGGCAGAATATGTATGGGTTAAAGGTTGCAGGTAGACCTTCATTCCACCCTACATTCATATTCATTCAATGGACTTCCTACCCACCGAAATTACATACGTCTATATCAAGCCTCTTTTCTAGCCTGCATACATGCATCTTTCATCGAGTCTCATCCTAATCCAGTTACATACGTCTTTGGATGGGCCTCCCACTTACGCAACGTGGATCTCGTATGTCTCAACAGGCACATATTTCCACCTAACGTAAAAACGAGCAAGCCATGTATGTTACTACCAACCCCAATATTTAATATTCGTTATATTTGATTTATTCATTAATCATATTTTTACTTTTTTTATGTTCTTTTATCAAATTTGTGTATGATCAAACATACAGAAGTAAAATTCCATAATAACATGTTTCAAAAAAATATATTAATAACGATTGATTACATAAATAATATAACATTAGTAGCTCTCGAGGACATCGATGCAAACTAACATTTATTCTGGGACGCACATTCTAAGTAACGCTATATTACTTGTTGTGATGCACCCGGATCAACTCAACGCATCAGGTTCTCTCGTAGTTATGGAGAGTGGGGAGAATTGAGTCATCAACATACCGTGTCTAATGACAGCCTATGCCCGGTAGCAGAGGATGAGTTCACGTTTCGGATTAAACCCAGTCTGCAATTTGCCAACAATTTGTATGATAAGATGTTCCGAAGGTAGTTTGAACAGCGTAAATGTCTTCTTCAACGCCATCTACCCACGAATTTCCGTCAAGTACTATATGACACACCCACTGATGATGATAGGTTCCAGATGTGGTTTGGACAGCTTAAATGTCTTCTTCAACGTCATCTAGCCACGAATTTCCGTCAAGTACTGTATGACACACCCACTGATGATAATATGTTCCAGATATGGTTTGGACAGCGTTAGTGTCTTCTTCAACTTTATCTAGCCACGAATTTCCGTGTGTGAAACGTCCACTGATGATAAACCGTTCCAGGTGTGGTTTGGACAGTGTAAATGTCTTCTTCAGAATCGTCTCACTACAAAGTACTGTCTGACACACTGATGATTAGACGTTCTCTAGTTAATTTAAACCGCATTGTATTCTTCCTTCTCATCTATTCAGAAAAATACTTTCCGATACACCCAATGATGATTTAGATAGTACAGTGTGGATACACTAACGAAGTAGTTTGGCCAGTGTAAGTGTCTCCATCAGTGTCACCTAGCCACAAAGTACTATCTAAGACACTGATGATATGAGGTTCCGGATGTGGTTTGAAGAGCAGCAGAAAATTATACTTCAGTGTGTCACCTAACCCCAAAGTACTATCTAACTCACTGGTGATAAAAGGCTCCAGAGACGGTTTAAACAGCAGTGTAAATGTCTTCTTCCTCCTCACATATCCAGAAAGACTGACGATCATATAGTTTGGACAGCGTGGGTAAACCCATGAAGTAGCTGGGTCTGCGTAAAAGTATTCTTCGTCGTTACCCTGCCACGGAGTTATGTCTGCCACTAAAACATTAACTGATGATTTAGTTTAGTACGTGTTTTATGTTAAGTATATTTTGTGTTTATTTCATATATTATTTATGTTTCATGAGTTAAAACCTGATACTAAAGATACTAAAGAAACATGCTACTTCTCCTTTGATACTAAATAGACACTTTATTGTAAATAATTATTTATTCACTAGTTTATTATTAAATATTCTTGAAGTTAATTTATGTATTTTTGGCCAAAAGTTCAATGTAACATTGTTTAAATATTTTTATAGCACTCCGTTTTTCGTATAAACACTATTTTATCTTTTTTTACAATAATTTTATCAAAATTAATTAAATTTGTTCATTACAAATAATTAACTTTTTTATGTGGGATTCCTGTTTACATAAGGGCGGGAAGCTATCAGTGGTTCTTCAAGTGTATATACCTAAGTATTTGAATTGAATATACAATAGTATGCCACATAGGATGATGGCAAGACCCTTGTACCAGGACGTAATATATGTACTACCGGACTTTTTTTTGGCAAATTTTGGTTTATTTTCAGAGTGCATTGTACTTACATGTACGTGTCTTCATAATTATCTCTGTTTTAAAAATAGACATTTTTCAATCACTATGCAATATGATATTCCTCTTAATTATATGTATTCTGTATTTACCATCTTACAAAACTAAATGTTATTAAGGTTCTTTTATGATAGTCAGTGTTTTAACTACATTCGATGTTACAGACCCGAAATGGTGACGAACAGTTTTCTATCCACAAAAACCACATTCTAAATGAGCTTCTTATGAACAGTGTGATTTAAAGTACGATGAAAAGCCTGCGATAGTATTTCTAATGGCTGATTGGGCTCTCAATGGATGCCTTTATGAATATCTTCAGATAAATTTGAGAAGCCTCTTTATTATGTTTTCAAACTCATTTTTCGATTAATGTTTATGTATCTGGCAAACACTTTCGAGCAATGTATTTCTTTTCTATGAAATAAAAATATTCATTATACATATTATAAAACTGTGTGCAAATTAATATAGATTTTTATACAAAACGTGTTGCAACAAAATATTCAGCACTAATAGTTTCTTTTTCAGCGTAATTATACTTGGACGTTACTTTTCCAGTCTTCTCCAGAGAATAATTTTGTCACATGAGCCTCCGACCATCCTTCTACCTGGTATTTACTTTGGAACAACTTGCAAATCTTTCGACTATCAAAAGTAATGTTGTCGTCTGTCCGTCCGTCCCTAAACCATTGTGTGATTTGAACAGTCATAGCAGTTGACTCTCCTAGCAGTTTTCGCAGTCATCAGTATCTGACACCCGCGTTTTGCAGTTGAACATAACTTCAAAACGTATATTCTACGTATACATTACTTCAGATTGTTTCACATTTACATTTTTAAATAAATTATGTATTTAAATTATTGACATGCTTTTTTGGACAATTGTGCCCAGTCCCCCTGAGATAGATTTTGTCAAACTGTTTTGGTTTATTTTTTAAATATATGGAAATAGAGCAATCGTTATTGTTGTATAAAAAATAAGTCAAGGGACAACATTAAAATCATAATCTCAGTGGGCTCAAGACAATTAAATTTTCTTTTATAAAAGAAAAATTATTGACATGCTTTTTTGGACAATTGTGCCCAGTCCCCCTGAGATAGATTTTGTCAAACTGTTTTGGTTTATTTTTTAAATATATGGA
Organism: Stictocephala bisonia; assembly: GCA_035578905.1. Lineage (NCBI taxonomy): Eukaryota > Metazoa > Arthropoda > Insecta > Hemiptera > Membracidae > Stictocephala > Stictocephala bisonia. Next base: position 67,713 of record JAQJVL010001520.1, read on the forward strand.
AATAGAGCAATCGTTATTGTTGTATAAAAAATAAGTCAAGGGACAACATTAAAATCATAATCTCAGTGGGCTCAAGACAATTGAATTTTCTTTTATAAAAGAAAACATTTTAAATTGCACGTTTATGAATAAAATTTTAATCTTTATTTGAATTTACCATTGGCCTTAAAAATAAAAAGACCCTAATCCAATACGGCGGCACTCATAATGAACGTAGAGATCGCAACTTGTTTTATGTACAATATGAAATTAGCCTTGCCAGTGTGGTGGCTCAGTGACTAAGGCTTCAGACAGTGGAAGGTAAGGTCCAATGTTCGAATCTTCTATTGAGCTAACGGTTGGTACTTCATTAATTCAATTAAGTTCACATAAAAACCTGTAGACCCTTGTGAATTGGTAAGTTGTTTTTTATTTTATTTTTATTTTTTTAAATAACGTATTAAAAAATACAACACATATATTATGGCGTTCGATTAACTAAAATACGTTTATCATCTTCATACAAGAGGCATTTGCAATGTTACCATATGAACCCATGTATTTATTCTAAATGTGATTTACTACGTATTTTATGTAAAAATAGACAATGTAAGTAAACTATTAGCAATACATTTAAATCTATCTTTTATTATCACACCCTATTCTAGACTAAGGAAAACAATAGTTAGCCACAATTATTTACAAATTAAGTGTTATAATAAACTGCAACAAAAAATGAGAAACTTATAAATTCAACAATTTACAGCCAAACTGTCTAGCTGGATTACAAGTAAGGCTTTTTACTCAGTTGATGAGTTTTTTAACACCGATTTTGACAATAATTAGGTGTAAACAGGTGTTGTTGTTTAGCTACAATATTTTTTAAAAACAGAAACACTATTGTAAATTGTATATTTTAAATTTCTTAATTGGACGAAGCTGTCTTACACGGTTTTGTATGTGTATTGTGTGTATATATATATATATATATATATATATATATATATATATATATATATATATATATATATATATATATATATATATATATATATATGTTGACGTTGTCTATATCAATGTAAATTGACAAATGACAATAAAGAGATTCTATTCTATTCTATCTTTATTAATCAGCTCTACGTTTATAGAGGTATTGTTCAAACGAGAGTGAAACAGCCTGAACCCTGAATATTCATTGACTGAGCAAAGTTCTTGAAACCCCAGTGTTTATTGAAATTGCTTGTTAGTCTCTGTTAATCCAAAACAATAACAAGCTGTAGAGTTTGCCGCGCCACTTCCCGTATTGTCTGTCTGCCCACTTAATGGCTAAACTCCCCCCAAGCTCATTTACAATCGACTTTCAGATTGTATATTACTGGTAAAATCCCCTGACACTGATAAAGACGATAAATATATGTAATAAAACACGTATTTTTTTCATAAAATATTTCCGACTTTAAGTAGATATATTTAATTACCTTTTTACACTTAATACCCTTTATCTTTATACAATTTTGAATAGTATTCCTTTAACGAGAAAGAAATATATAACACAAATATAAACAATTGGTGTTATCTCAATCATCATTGAACCTGGAATCTGGAATATAACAAGTCTCGTTTATGAACATATTTTATTTTAAATACATGATAGCTTTAATATTAAAAAAGTATTTGTAGCCAATTTCATGTATGTGTTAGAGAGGAGACAAGGAAAAAGCTGAAAGTTGGCTAATTAATATTGATGTGACAAGAAAAAAAAATTGAACTATTTACATTTTTGTTTTTGTGTCTGATTGTGCCTTCTAGAATTAGAAAACTTTTTCAATTCTATCGATTGTTTACATTAATTAATTTGTAATCATCCTTGGTCTCCAACTGTCCAGTACAACCTATAGCATTAAGAACATTTAGATTTAGATTATTTTCATGTTTATTCGACTTAAATAGACTACTGACAGGAAAATAACTGACTACTTAGTTACTTTATAGAACCAGTCAGTTATTCTAACACTGATGTCGAATCAAAAAGTATTGATACTCTAGTTTGAACATCAACTGTGTGAAAAGTATGAGGGTGAGAAAAACTAAATTACCATCAATATTTTGCTAATTTATTTATGAGATTATGAGTGATAATTTTATAGTTTTTACCCATTCAAAATTTTTTTTATCGTATTTAGAGTAGGAAAATACACAATTTTGTACAGTTTCAGATGACGAATGTTTACAAATTCACTATACTTAAAATTATGACCAGAACATTTTGTAACTTTAACAGCGTGTTGGTACTTTGATTGAAACCACATTTACGAAGTTTCAGAATTTTCTTTTAGAGAACACCGCGATTACATGGTCCGATGTACATGACACCTGAAAATTTAATAAAGCTATGTAAAATTAATCAGTATTCATACAGTAAATATATTCCACTTACTGACATTATACGCCTGAAACCATTTTTGTCTAAGTTCGTATCCCTATTCAGTGTCGAGAAAAAATTACTTTAAAAACAGCATTTTTTATTGTCATCGAAAAATTCTGAAATTCCGTATATATAGTCTCAATTAAAGTACCGACAAATTATTCAAGTTTCCAAATGATCTGATATGTATTTCCAATCAAGTGGTGATGTTGGCTGTTATATTTTTATTTAACTACCATAAATACTTTTTCTTACTGTAGCACCTCTTATTGTAATAACATAAATGTCAAGATCGGCTTAAGTGTAGGCCATAGTGAAACATTGTCTTAGAATTAATTTACTTATGATGTTATTTGTGTATTATTTTATGTTCTACTTCTAATCAGTGTTCTACACTACTCCTTTATTCTTTAATTTCTCTCTACTACTGTTCTTTAATTTTTCTAATCAACACAGATGATTTTTTTATAATTTCATAGTCTTTCCAATATCTTTAAATAATCTTCAACTATAGTTTAATTAATCTATTATCTGTCATCATTATGTATACAATAAATAGACTCTATTGTTTTCATCGCATCGTAAACAGAGTCCATCTCTTTAAACATCTCATTAAACCGTATCATTATGAATAATTGGTCATTAACCTACTTATTCATATTTATTTAGCATCTATCATTAATATACTGTTATTAGTTTGATGTACAACTATACTATACCTAGTGTTAGATTAGCAAACAAGTTAGCTTTCAGCATTATTTCAGTTTTTATTTTAAAAGCTATATATTTTTTAGAGACCAACACATGCCAAAGGAAGGGCAACTGCTTTCAGTGTAATCTTCTGATGTGTATCTGCGGCACGCTTGCCAGCCGGAAGGGGGTGCGAACCACTTCCTCCCCAGACGGCTAGTCACATGATCAACTGACAGACCCTCCCCCCTGGGGATGTCTTGATGGACTGCTAGAACGATCAACAGAGGCAACCGGAAGTCTTTGCCGTTTACCGCAACCTATCAATTAACAAGTTACTTAAAACTAAAACAAACTTCTTCAATTAGCTTAAAAACTGATCTCTTTTTTAATTAAAAGATCATTTGGCTTATCTATAACATATGATCTTCACTCTCATATGTTATCCCAAACCAGCTAAACATATTATTTTATTTTTCCATCGTCTATTAATAGTAAAACAAATTTTAATGAACATTATAATGTTTAAATATGTCTTTGAATTAGTTAAAAATAGCATTATTATCTGTTTGATCTTTATATAATTTGATAACACATTACTATTATATACAATTTTGTTTGTTATAATATATTTCTACTTATTATATATCACATGTTTCAATTTACTTTGATTGTTGCAGAATCTAGAATATTTTGTTTTCTTTAGGATGGACTAGCTATAGTTTTTAAAGAACCCAAATTAAACTTACTTGATAAATTGAAGTTAAAAATGAAAATATCATATAGACAACTATAATTTGTTTCTAGCATTGTTTAAATGACTATTGAGTAAGTTATGAAATGAAATGAAAAACGTCTTTATTTAATCAGTTGAAGTTGGAACTAAGAATTCCTTTCTTCCACTTAACCACGTTATTATATTATGAGCTGCACAAAAAATAACAATAAATTGTGCACAACGTTCCACCAATTGCTAAAAAAAGATAGTTGAGTGAAGAAATATAAATTATTAGTTTTTGTTTCTAAATTGTTATTATTCAAATCAGATGAGAGTTTTTAGTATTATTTAACATAATTACATTTGCATCAGCAATGCAAAACTAAAAAGCAATACTATATATTAATTCTAGTTCAATTTTATTAATTGTCTTTCATAAAAATTGTATTTGTTAACTGATTAGAAATATGATGTAATTTAATTCCATTTTAAATCGGACATTTGTATTAATGGACGATTTAAAATCTGGATGTTAAAGCAATCATATATAATGTCCTAAAACATTCGTACCACATTTAGTATAATAGTCTAATAAAAAACTAAGTCAAGTAATGATATTTTTATATAATAATATAAATATATATATATATATATATGTATATATTTCCGTGTACGTAAAGATCATAGCTACTCAAATAAATTGAAAGATGGACGTATTCAAGATCTCTATTCCCTGTTTAACGTACTGTACATGTATCCGCTTCTCAATACACAATATCTTTGTTTTACTCACCCACGATATCTTGCATTAGGTATGTTCTAAATATTAAAACACATAAATAATGAGTTAATGAGGTAAATGTAATAAGTGTGAGGTTACGGTTCGTCTATGAGTGATGTACATTCCTTATATGGTGTTAGTTATATATTTGCTTAAGTGAATAAATAATTGAGTGTGTTGTTTGGATTAATTTTTCAAATAGCTTACTTGTTATAAAAGACTAAATTAATTAAAAATATCAATTATTTTATTTTGTGTGATTCTTTACTCGCCAATTAACATGGGCCTACTAAATGTGGGTTAACTCTATTCAACAAGCGAAGTACTGTCCGTTAGCTCTGTTGGAGAGTCGAACCTTAGACGTTGTACTCCACAGACCGAGGTCTTAGCTACAGATCCTCCGCTGGCAAACTTTATAATAGGTTTTAATAGTGATTAATTCCAAACAGTTTAATTTATTAAAGCATGAACATTACATTAAATAAACGTTTTATTGGAAGTATCTTGTATACCTTTATTAATTTTACTGACCACTGTTATTTGACTATTCTTTAACAAATGTTATTCAAGTCCTACGAAATATAATTTATTTAAAATTTAACTATTATTTGTATTTAATTTTTAAACAAGAATTGTCATATTCAATATCTTCGTAAATCCATGTTTACACTTATTACACTAATAGAATACTATAAGATAAACAGCAATGGAAATATAAAGAAATATTACTATTTCAACTTTTTCTTATTTGCAGAGAGTCAATTAAATGTATGAGCTTCACGCTTTGAAGAGTAAGTCAGCGAACTTCAACACGTTGAACAATGAGTCCATATCCATAATGAGAGACGAGACGGATCTGACACTTAATCTATTCCCACTTATAACTGTTGGTAAATGTATGTTCAGCTTCTCGCATCCCTTAAGAAACAGATTGTAAGAGGTTTGGTTACACCAGACGTATTTTCACTTACAGTTATCTTTGTGCTATTTTAAACTTTACTCTTTTGTTTCATTCAAAATATTTCACCAACATTTCTGTATTGTTTTCCTCAATGCTTAATTTAATATAATTATGGATAGTTCCGATTGATAACCTGCCTACCCTAATTCTTGTTATACATATAAGATTAATCCTTGATAATTAATTTTTATTATCAAGGATTATCAAGAATAATATATATATATATATATATATATATATATATATATATATATATATATATATATATATATAATACAACAGTTGCGTACTGATAGTCGATAGAGGCACAAGTCAACACTTAGTAGGTGGTTGGAGGCTCGACTGTGATTAAATTATTCACTAAAGAAGTCTGTTAAATACTATAAACATAAGACGTACCTGCAAATCAGTTTTAATTCAGACTAATTATAATTTCGTGGGAAGCAAAACATTAAATAGCCTGCTAACGTTTTTGAAATGTATTTGTATGGTAATTAAACGTCTACAGTTAATTTAACTGGCATTCCTTTTGAAATTAAATACTGGACAATACGTTCTTTCACGAATTTGCTCAACTTTACATGTAAACGATCATTCTTATAACATTGTATGTCACCTATAATCACACCAGTGTTATATAAAATTTTTAAAAGTAATAATTTACATACGTTGGATATTTGATACGTTAAAATCTCATAACTGTAACTATTTTAAAAGTCACTATCCGCTTGTATTATTCGATGTATCTGGTTTACTTTTTATATCAAAGCATTGAAAACTAACAATATTAGTTTATAGATAAAGGAGATATTTCCGTGCTTAATATTACATCATAATTTGAACATTATCATATATATATACTGTTTATTCATAGTATAAAACTTTTATTTTTAAATAAAGGTTTGTATTTTTATAATTTGAAATGTTTACATGAAATGCAGACAGTAATGACGTTCAGTCAAGTTATTCACTGAACACTTAATTAGAAAAAGTACCTTGGAATAAGTGCATTCTGGACTGTCACCCGCTTGAGTCGTAATTTCAATTATTTTCAATAGTTAATACAGAATTTTGTTTTAAAATAGATTAAAATAGATACAGAACTGAATATTAATTTGATAACAATACTATAGCAGAAATATATCAATAATTAGTTTTATTATAAAGAGTAGACAAAATGTAGAGACAAGCGGTCTCTTCTGTATTTTGGATGCTCAGGCGTCAAGGTGTTTAGTTCCAAACTACGTCTCCCCCAAGGGACATTTTGACTTGATTGATCCCAAAAATCCTCATAATTTTCGAAAGAGCAATCAGGATATCTTAACCTGATTGCTAAGATCAACTTTGCAATTGGAGAGATGTTTGTTGTATGCCATGCTTCTCAACGCTATCAATATCCTTTGCTTTCATATTGAATCGTGGCTTCAATCATCTTTAATAGCCACAATTATGTTTAAATAGTTTTAACAATTAATCAGTTGAATGGTTAAACTTATTTAAGACCTTTGTGAGATGAGGTAAATTCTGATTTTTATTCGTAAAAGTTGTCCATCATGTGTTCAGCAATAAGAAATATGATTGCTGAACAATTTCAATAGGAAAAATATTGCTATAATAATTGTACTGTGGTTCAGTGCTAATTATCATTTAATCACACACAATAAATTAGTAATTGTGAAAACTTGTTTGGTTACTGTGAAATACTGTATCCATCATCGAGGTTGGAGCCAATAACGGTTTATTAATATTAAATATAATAATTCAATTACATTGTTTGGAAGAGATAAATAACATTAAATTCAATTAGTTTTATATAAAACAAATTAATTTGTTTCAAAATATTTTTAATAGCGAAATCTATCCGGGGTCATTTTATACAAAATTACTGAATCAATTGTAAAAATCCAAACAATTTGAAATGGATCCATATATATAGCTTTGTTTTATTTGTAATAATTAAGTTATTAAAGTCACATAAATAACAATAATCACTTACGTGTATTTATTGATTTTATTTATATTGATCTCAAAAAATTGTATTGTATGAGAATCTGTCCACAAGAGAGAACTAGACGACGCGTTTTAAAACAACAGATTCATCATCAGATTATTTGGAGGTTAGTTGTCTCTATTGATCTGGAAACATCTTTAATACAAAGTTCACACACGTAAAAACATATTCTGGCACGCACTTATAAAGTCCTGCAGGCGTGCGACGGACAACAACTGGAGTACACTTCAGTTATCCCCCTTCCCCACCTCTGTCATTGTTTTCATTAGTATCGTCTGTAACCTTTGATCTTGTTTTGTGAATGAGAGTGTTGGGCCAACACTCTCAAAATATGTTAGATTCAACATTTTCTTTCATTGAGCAAATGTGGATATTTTTAGTCTTCTAAATGTCGTATTCTTCTAGCGTCTCTAACAGTTTGTTTTTGTGGCAAAAATAAATTATTGCATCTGTACATTTTCGTCTATTGATATAAGAGCATGGTTGGCATCAATGAGGTACTGAGTGTTTTGGAAGTTCTGTTTATTGTGCTTGGGGTCTCGAATAGTGTTCTTTAAATCTTGTGTGAAAAGATCTTCCTGTCTGCTCTGTTTTCCCTGGACAACCTGTGCATAGAGTTTTATAATTTATTAGACGTTTTAAAATTCCAGTTCCATGTCATATTTTTTTAGTTATTTCTGCATGAGCTTATTATGAGAGAGATTTTATTCTAAGCAAACATATTTTTTGTTTTTATTTCTGAACTTTTTTTATATTTGTGCTTTGTGATTAATGTTTTAAAAGTTTCAGGCTTAAAACCATTAGTTACGGCTTTTATGTGTAAATGCGTGCCATAATACGTTTTTACGTGTGTGAACTTTATATAAAATAAGTGTCACATTCAACTTAATAGAGACAAATGACCTGATGATGAATCTGTTTATTGGAAACGCGTCGTATAGTTCTCTCTTACGGACAAATTGACTGCTTGATCCACGTACATAATTACTGATCGTATGTTCGGGGATAAAATGACTTTTATTAATTAATAATAATACGGTGGCTTTTAATTTTTAACATTTATTCAAACTCCACAAAAAGCTCACTCTTTCCCAGGCTATAACAATCGGCAAATAAATCAGATGGTAATATTCAATTCAATGCGGCAGTCGACTGCAGACCACTGTAAGAGACACAATAGTGGCTACGTTAGCACTTAATAAACCGATGTAATTTCATTTAATTAATAATCTAACACATAACATACACTCTATCATCTCTAACTTTGTATTTAACCGATGCTATTGTTGTGTTAGCTCTATAATCTAAACATAAACAACTGCTGTTTACAGAACATGTTGCAAATATTTGTTGATGTTTTAAGTGATAATAAATACTCATAAATAATTGTTATATATTTATTATGATACACATAATATTAGAGATATAATAAAAATCCATTCTATATATGTCATTTAGAGTGAGAAAACCTAGACTAAAGTATCGTACACCAAGAAATAATGGGATGTGGCCCAATATCGTTTTATTACAAATTTGTTATAATGTAGTGTTAATAAGATTTTTTTTATAACATAATTTGACACATGAGACTACTTACGATAAATATAAACATACATTTCTTAAGTTTAAATGCTTTCTATACTGTCAGAATATTGGTGTGACTTAAGGAATCACTTTCTATTTCTAAATAACAAATTATGGAATAACCATTTTTATATTTTATGATAGACTAATTCTTTTCTTTTAATAGTAATTTTAACAATAAAGTTTGGATATTTAAGTTGGTTTATTTATACATAAGATCTAACCCCAACAAGGTAAAGGGTTTTCTAATCTTTTTTATAAAAATTAATAGACGTGAAATATAATTTTAATTAATTTGTAATCAATGTCAAATATTTGAAATTCATAACGAGTTCATTTCCCTATCCTATAAGTTTCACATTTATTTAAGACGTTATTATAAATTGAGAGAAACATGAGTGACAATGTTTCCAAAAACAAACATCGGAAACTGTGTCAACAAAAGACCGATGTCTTGTATAGATAGTTATTGAACTAGGTCCTTTCCTTTATTAACATTTTAAAATGTATAACGATATATTTTCATAAGAGGAAATATACGTTACATGAACAATAAGCAACCGATCCAAAATAACGTATAGTATTGTGAAATATCGATGTCTTATTTACATATTTGTTGTAGTATGCATTCCTACTTTATCACGAGGTCCTTTCCTTCGTTACAAGTTAGAATTTAGGATGTTATATTTTCATTTGAGTAAAATCTTCATTACGTCAACTATAATCGATTAAAACATACAAAGCGAATTGCAAAAAATATTGAAACACAGATGTCTTATTTAGATAGTTATTGTACTTTGCACTCCTAATTCAGAACGAGGTCCTTTATTTTGTTAAGTTCAAATTTAAAACATTATTATTATTTTATGTAAACCGTTACGGAAACAATAATCAGCCGAATTTTATTACGTCACCTATCCATGACCTTTTATTAAATGTTATTGCACGGCATAGTTTGTGTTTTGAACAATTATGCATTATTAGCAATGTATTAAAATTATAAAAACCATGCTGAGCCACGTTCACTTGTAAAGTACAAATGAAGGGCAGCTTTCTTGTTCTGCAGGGCAGAGAGGTGTCCAGACTGATTGGTGCAGTGCAGTTGGACTGCAGTTTAGACATGCAGTTGTGCCTTACATCATTTCAATTATCCCTTAAAATATTATATATGAGGTATATTATCGAAACTTTATACCCATGAACAATAGTGTATTTCCAATTTTAATTGTTAGTTTCTAATACTTATTAATTACTGTCCATAAAAATCTTACCCCAAAAGCAGGCAAACTCTTTGTATAACTTTTTCGTGACCTATTATAAGCTTATTTGGAAAAAGGGATTGATTTTTACTGTCAATAAAAGCTGCATTTTATTTGATGACCGAAATCCTGATATTTTAGTTTATGTTGTAAATATAGACACGTAGTAATATTTTAAATACTATCCTAGTGAGTAACTCAACTTGTAAATATGTACTTGTACAAAACATCTTGAAATATTGTATCTTGTACAGATTTTGTCTGTATATTTTTGTATATTTATATAAAAAATCTTGAGTATACTAAAATGAATGTACTGTTTATGATGAGGTACTATTTACATGAAGTTGCACGTTTGTTGGGTCAGAATTGTGTGATATGGTTTGACTGTTTCACTGAAACAAATTAATTGATATTTATCAAAGAAATAAATCTTCCATAAAACTTTTCAATTGTTAATGTAATTCTTTGATTGTTTTTTATATGAAAATATTATCGTAATTCTGCTTTGTTACTTTATATAGCGACTGTTGATATTCACAGTTGTTTGTTTTTATACGTTGTTAATAATGACTGAGTTAACAATTTGTTTCATTAATTCACTTCATAAAACAAAACATTGTTGAATATAATAGGTAAAAGCTTCGGAAGAGGATCTTGATAGACTCAGACCAATAAATTCAATAATCAGTTAATTAAGAATAAATGTGAAAGATTTGCTTACCTTCCCAGAAATTGAATGATTTTGAAAAATAACAATGGCTCCAGTGAGACTTAATTATTTTTAACCCAAATATTTTGTTTTTGGTGATTTTAATGTTTTAAATTATATGAATAGCTGGAACAATGTTGTAATATATCCATAAAAGTATCATTCAGTAAATAGGTGTTACAATTAACACGAGTTTAAATTTATTAAATCAATTAAAACCTAACGGTTAGAGTAGGAACAAGGTATATGTACATAAAGTCAACCACATAATTCTAAGCAGTAAGCCTCCAAATAATTTTCACCTCACTGTGCTTGTGTCTACTTCAGTCTCAATCCTCGACCTTGACCTGAAAAACTATAAAGAAACAACGTGTTTAGTAATTACTGTATTTATATTCTAGTACAGTTACAGTTAAAAAATCCCGTTTTCAGAGATAATAGTTATTTTTATAACGGAAAAACTAAAAGAAATTTGTATTTTTAATTTATTCATTTAAGTCCAAACAAGATAGGATTCTTTGATTAAACAATATGTCTGTGGAGTCACGTAATCAGATGAATCAGAAGAATGTTACAGAATACAGAAGAAAGTACGGTATGTTTAGACGGAAATATCTGCATAACAGCGTCAATGAGAACATTACAGAGGTCAATGAGAACATATGCATAAAAAGAATAAGAATGATTGATAAATCTTGACTTTTAGACAAAGTATCTAGACGCTGTACGAGCACTGAGATAGCAATTTCTGCTTCAATTAACTCCCAAAACGTTTGAAAATATTTTTTAGTTTCAGGTCAACTGGCAGTGAGTTGAAAACCCAACCCCCATTGATGATGTTTTAGGAAAAATTAAGTTTTGTAGTTAGGAATAATTGTAGTTTAATTTCAGTGATAAATCTAAGGTTACACGTATAAATTAATAGTTTTAGTTATATTACAATTATGAAGAGTAATTGTGCTGTGGTTGGAAGTTTTAGGCAAGTTAGGCTAATGGCAGTTTCAATAGATTAACCAGTTATATCTAAAAAGGTCTTATATCTGGATGAGATAGAAAAATTGCAAAATATGTCAGCTTAAGTATTACAGTTAAATATGCTTTTTATTCGCAATAAAATGAAGAAGTGTCTGAGTGAAAAGCTGTTAAGAGTAGTAAATGATGCAGAGAGCCTGTAGTAATTGTAAGGAAGCATGGCGTTAGAGTTAATGAGCACTGGATAATTCATAAAGTGGGCCTCGTCTCAGCAGGTTTAGTCTTCGGATAGGTTCTTAATTGACTACGGATCCCAAATCAGTTCAGAGTTTAGATTTTAACACAATTAGGCCTTCTACTAACATAACAATCAGTTATTTTTATTCTCAATATAATAAATGGTCCATTCCCATTAGTTAATTTCAAGCATAGTTTTTGCAGGAGATATATTATCTTTAATTTCTTTTCTCTTTTCAATAATTGATTATATTTATCAGAAAAGTAATACGCATTTGTTTTTACAGTATATGTTCTATTGCACTATATCTTGTTGATAACTGTTTTAAAACGTCCATTAGATTTCTGAAACCAGGTAGAAAATAACAGGAGAAAACTAGTATCAAATTATAATTATAGCCATAACTATTATAAAATTAATAATTTGGAAGGATATTATACTTATCTAGAGTGAGAAATTCTCTTCAATCATTTGCTAACTGTCTCCGACCAATTTAGGTCCTATTAATGTACTAATAAACAAATAACATTTTTATGTACATAAAATAATCTGATATTAATATTGATGCAATATTGACACATGTCTTTGTCCTCACTATGCGCTCATCACAAATCTCCGAAACCACTAAGCAGATTTTTATGCATTCAGGTGGAAATTATCTTCTATATCCAAACCACACCTGTACAGTAGAGGTCAAACGTAAGCTATGTGTTTAGATTTTGCGAAGAGTTGTGGACCTGATGAAATTCCACCCATGGTGCTTTGGAGCTGCAGTAAAATGCTCTGCACAGTGCACTCTGATCTTTATAACTTTAGTCTACGCCAAGGTGATTATCCTGCTGCGTTGAATTCTTATACTATTCCCATATTTAAGGATTGGAGATCCATGTTATGCCCGAAACTATCGGCCGAAACCATATAATCACCCATATCCAAGGTTTTTGAGTCCAGAGGGTAGAACACGGCTTTACTTCGGGTAGTTCTACAGTCTTGTCACGTTTGAAGACTACGTTCACTCTTCTTTTGAATCTTTTTGTCAGGTTACTGCAGTATAACTTGACTACAGTAAAGCTTTTGATAAAGTTGGCCACAATATTCTTGCTGCAAAGATTGAATCGTATGGTGTCTTTGGGCCTCTTCTTTCGTGGATCGATAGCTATCTTAGAAATAGACACTCTATTGTTAAATTTTCTAATGATTTTTCAGCGCTTCTTGATGTCTTATCTGGAGTCCCTAAGGGTCCCTTGCTTGGTCCCTTATATTTCTTACTGTTCGCAGATTACATAACGCTTTTTTGTAAGGATCATGAATGAAGATGATGGTCAAATAATGCAGAGATCACTTGAAATTATTGTGGCTTTGTGTGATACCAATGAAATGAGGCTTAATATTGAAAAATGCAAAATCTTATCCTTTTCGAGACGGGCATCTACTACCACCATATATTACAAACTAGATGGCGTTTCTCTTGACATATGTCAAATGTAAGGATCTGAGGGTATATTTGAATTTCCCTCTTACCCCAGAAAATCATATAAATGAAATCTGCAACAGAGACTGCAAGATTCTAGGCTTCACTGCCCGTGTATCTGAAACTGGATTTTTTGTTGCAGCTAAACAACACTGGATTGTGTTGTATAAAACACTTCTGCGGCCTATCGTAGAGTATGCTTCAATTGTTTGGAAAATCCATCAGGAATTGTATAGGCTGCAGAGGGTTTAACGAAGATTTGTGAGAGTTGTCGCTGTAAGAGAGGGATTTGGTTATGATGATGTTCCTGTTGAAGAGTTGGAAACTGAACTTGGATTATCTACATTAGCCAAGAGAATAAATCTAGCTGACCTCATATTTTTGTTCAAATTGATTAATGGCAGGCTAAGTTGTGCTGAGCTTCTTGGGTAAATTTATTTTCGATTGCTGGGGTCTACATGATCAATTGATCTGTTTTGTCACCAGCAGTGCAGGACTAACTACTTAAGCAACAGTCCACTCAACGGCCTTCAGCACCTGGGTAATTTTATGCCTAATCAAGTGGATTTATTCGCCAACAGTCTTGAATCATTCAGGCGCAAGACTTACTCCTCTGACAAAAATTTGAAGATGAACTTCTTCTTCAAGTCCACACCTTTCTGCTCGCTACATTTCCTTTCACTTTTCCTATAACAACCAATTATGTTCATTATTATTGTAATTAAGTACCTGTTCTTTATAAATTAGTCTTACTGTATGCTATTCATGCCTCTTGTAAACTTCTCTAGTGAGTATTTATTAATATATTATTATTTAAATTTGATATTTTGTTGTTGTTGATATTTCTGTTAATATGTAAAGTTTCTCACCTCTTAGTTGTTTTCCCTCATTAATCATAGTAATTAATATTTATATACATTAATTATTTTCTCATCATTGGTTAGTACTTATCTTTATTTATTATTTATAATTTTATTGTTAAATTAGACCTAGTTGTTGTTGATTCTGTACAAATTGTATTTTTATTGTGTTGCATAGTTATAAGAGCCGTTGTTTTGTTTTGATGTCTAAATATGCATAAATTATTGTTGATTCTGTTTAAGTCATTTAGTTTTTTTTTATATTAAGAGGCTTCGTTTTGTTGTGATATCTAAATAGGCCCGAGTTGTTATCGATTCTATATAAATCACTTTGTTATTGTTGCTTAGCTTTAAGAGTTGTTGCTTTTTTCTTGTGATTTATGATTGTTATGTTGGAAGTTTGTTCCTAGGCTAATTTTGAGATTTTCATAATGTTAAGAATTCTATTATTTCTGAGTACTAAGCCATCTTTCTAAAACATTTCTTGTAAAAGTGGCACTGCCGTTGATAAATAAATATATCATAGCCACCCACTTAGAAGAATATCTTAAATTCCCATTCATAATGGATAGAAACAGCTCCTCAAGGTTTTGCATTATACTAATAACTTATTTCAAACCACTTGGGAAAATATATAGGACACAAAATCTTGGCTAATTTAGTTTCCATTGACAACAGTTTAAAATTATTTCTACTAACTCTGATGTGATTGCACTTTTTTGCATCCCCCTCAATTAGACTTATGGGATTTTCTAGAACACTACGTTATATATAAGAATGGCAGCTGGACACGCTTTCAGATTTATTTTATGGTATATTATTTGATGGTTTAGGGAATACCACGGAGGGAAGGGTTAGCAAGTGTAGAGGACTACGCCGTAGTAAAGCAAGACCTGTCGGCTAGAAACAATATAAATATCAAAGACAAGTTTCGAACAAAATCTCTTCTTCTTAATCAGTTAAATTAAATACTTGCCCAGCAAAATATGTATTTGTGTTTGATTTTTGATTATCATAATTGACTAATTTTCATTAGTTTATTTTTGCATGTTTTCAAGATAATATGTAGACATAGTCCATAAGAATTTTAGTTTAAGGGGGAAAAATTAATGTGTTTCAGATTAATTGGATTTAATATTTAAAAATTCGTAATGTAGAGTATATTCACAAAATTATAGAAAATGTCCAACAATCCTTGTCTACCCTATCAAATCATCCATCACTAGGAGGCCTCCTTACACATCATATTACTACTCTGTAAGTTTAAAAATGCCACTTTCCAGGCTTATATTAAACACTAAAAACTGCCTCTTCAGTAAGTACAATAATTTTCCTAGATCCTAAAACTTTATTGGTAAAAAGAATTTAGATTTCAAACATTTATTATTAATAAATTCCTTTGTGTTTTTTTTTTTTTTTCAATAATACGCTCATTATAATTTAAAATTTATTCAGTCTAAAAACATGTTCGTTAATGGAAATATAAAGGTTTTTACAAGTTAGTTTATTGAAGTGTCAACAAGAAACTCTCTAAAGTAACGTCACAGTCGGGCATACGCCTAGTCAAGTCATTGTCGTAAAAGTTTATAGCCAAATACTCTCCGAAACTACCACGACATTTATAATGAACATCAATTTCCCACAATTCTTTAGCAGTGGGCCATTACGCATTTTGTTCTTTGTTATGCTGTTTGTATTTATTTTGATATTCATTATCTGATCGTAGATATTTTGGGAAATATGAGGGACCTATGAGTATAGGTGAACGAGTGTAGTCATTGTTACTAACCAAGGTTGACTGTTACTTAGAAAGAGCCATTTAATTATATTAATATCCAGGGAAACTACTGTCTAAACATGTACGTTTTCCTAAATAAATACACAACAAAATTTCATTTAAGTTTTCTGAAGAATAAATAAGTAATTCACAAAAATCGTAAAAAAATAACTTCACTTGTAGAAGGACAAATTGTGTCACACTTATGTTTCTGCTCTTTAACTGTCCAGCTGTTACATGTAATTATACTTGTAGAAGGACAAATTGTGTCACACTTATGTTTCTGCTCTTTAACTGTCCAGCTGTTACATGTAATTATACTTGTAGAAGGACAAATTGTGTCACACTTATGTTTCTGCTCTTTAACTGTCCAGCTGTTACATGTAATTATACTTGTAGAAGGACAAATTGTGTCACACTTATGTTTCTGCTCTTTAACTGTCCAGCTGTTACATGTAATTATACTTGTAGAAGGACAAATTGTGTCACACTTATGTTTCTGCTCTTTAACTGTCCAGCTGTTACATGTAATTATACTTGTAGAAGGACAAATTGTGTCACACTTATGTTTCTGCTCTTTAACTGTCCAGCTGTTACATGTAATTATACTTGTAGAAGGACAAATTGTGTCACACTTATGTTTCTGCTCTTTAACTGTCCAGCTGTTACATGTAATTATACTTGTAGAAGGACAAATTGTGTCACACTTATATTTCTGCTCTTTAACTGTCCAGCTGTTACATGTAATTATACATTTTTATGGTAGGCGATTTATAATATAATCTTGAATCAAACTATATTATTTTCTTATTATGTAATACGTTTGTTGAACAATTTAAATGACATTTTATCCTTAAATGTGTCAAGAGTTAATGTCTTATATTGTTCAAACGGATAGTTATCAAAACCAAGGTTATTCCTTAGTTATTATTTTTACGTTTCGATATTCAACCACTTAATAGACAGATATTTTTGTAACATG
This sequence comes from Stictocephala bisonia, assembly GCA_035578905.1. Classification (NCBI taxonomy): domain Eukaryota; kingdom Metazoa; phylum Arthropoda; class Insecta; order Hemiptera; family Membracidae; genus Stictocephala; species Stictocephala bisonia. The sequence continues at coordinate 85,133 of JAQJVL010001520.1, forward strand.
GGCACTTTTTCATCTGATAACCACTATTAAACATTCCTTATCCCCGAAAGGAGCAGTCTTACTCGAGAAGACAAGTCCAATAATACATTTTATTCATTCATTTTTATTCATCTCTAAGACGCCAATCGTAGAGATATGGGCGAATATGAGGCATGAATGAGTGTGATGAGTGTAGATGAACGAGTGTAGTCATTGTTACTATCTGAGTTCGACTTAGCTCAGAAAGGACTGTTTATTAATAGCCCAATAGCCAGGGCAACTATGGGACCTACAGCTTTACGTGGAATCCGAACCACGTAGTGTTGGTCTGATTTTCAGCTAACTGACAAGTTTGACACTTGGTTCTCTTCTCTACACAACACCCGATCCTTGACTACCATTCAACACGGACACTCCAGACTTCTCTAGTAGTGTCTATATTGATGACAACCATTGAGCGGACGCCGTGTCGGTATTAAGAGAACCGAGCATGGAACCTATCACCTACAATCTCCCAAACACTTTGTCCCTAAGTAGCTGAGTTACAGCACTGCGCCACCAGTGCCGACTGTACCGGGTCGTTTGACCGGTACATTTCGTTTTTTTTTGTCGTGGTCCGCCGGGCTGCCTGAGACCGCTCGTACCCGGCGATTCGCTTACTTTGGTGGCCGTTGGCTCGGATTCATTCATTCCGTGTTCCAGCTCTGGTCGGTCAGGTTGGCCGTCTGTTGGTTTCTTCCTTGCCTACTGAAAAGACCATGCACGGCTAGAGTCTCCAAAACTCCAGGGTCCTTGAGCAGGATGTTTCCACCCTCAGCCTGCCGTCCGGGGATGGTCGACCATCTTCACTGCTAGCCTGGCCTGAGGACCATGTTGGAGCCTAGAGTCGCCCGCTACCCTCTCTACATCTTTGGGGTAGAAGTCTTCTGTCCTCAGGTCAGTGCGTTCCATTTTGTTCCCGGCAGCTGAGCTGGGGGTTTTGATGTGGATAAATATATTTATAAAAAAAAAACAAAAAAAAGTGGAGGTGAAATATAAAAGAAGAAAAAAATGTTTGTGTTAATGTGGCCTAGGCCTAAAACGTTACAGTGATTTGTGCAACACAGCCATGGGGACTTATATGTATTTTTTTTATTAAAGGAAAAAGACTTTTAAAATACAAAAAGAACTTTTAGTGTTAATGCTTATTGTTATTTAGTTTAATTAGTTTATTTGGTTGTTATATTTTTTTAGATTTTATATTTTTTAGGTCCCTATGGTTAAGTATGTTATTTATTTATATGTTTAGGCCTAGTGATGGTTATTTATATTTTTTCGTTAAGTGTATTAGGGGTGTTTTGGAAGGGACTTTTTACTAGAACGGTACCGTGTTATATTTTTTTTGAATTGTGTAATTTTTAAACTCACCAAAAGGGGATTATTGTTCTTTGACTTAACTTCCTATTCGGAGCTGCCCAGGGATTCCGGCTTACTCCCTGGCCTCGGTGGAATTATGGGATGTGGGCTAAATTGCTGGGTTTAATGGGTGTAGTCAAAATTTTCTTAAATTTTTCACTTAAGTTGTTAATAAGTTTTTTTTACGTTTTGGGCTAGGCTGCAGATAGGCCATGTTGTTGTTAATTTTGGTATTTGTAGAGTTTGTTGTTTTTGTAGCTTTTTGTATTACCATGTTAATGTTAGTGTTTCTTGTTAGTTATTTAAGTGCGAATTTTGTTGTGGCCTTCTGCCTATTTTGTTGTGGCCTTCTGCCTGCCAGTTTTGCTTTTGGTTGACTTGGTAATAAATTAGTTTTGCTCAGCTGCCGAGTGTTATTTTGACCCTCCAACTGCCACCCGTGATCCCATCGCTTGACTTGTTTTGAGCCATCCCCCAGTTGGGACGCTTTCCAGCTTTGGTGGGGGGGATGGGTTTCAATTGGTAGCAGAGCGTGGTTGCCTAAAAAAAAAAAAAAAAATTCTCTCTTGGTGGTTGACGGTGGGTGATTGCCTGTTAGTAGGTCATGGTTGGCCGACCTACCGTCAAGGTGTCTTGGTAATGCGTAAAGAAAAAAAAAAAAAGAAACAAAATAATAATTATTTAAAAACAAAAACAATTAAAAAACCAAATAAATAATTTAACTTAAAAAAAAAAAAAAAAAAAACAAAACTAGGCAATCCGCTTGACTACTTTGTTGAATGGGTTTCATGGGTGGATTGGAGTGGTCGGCAGTAGCTTGGTAGGCTGAGGGTTTTAGTTCGTCTTGGACCCTGGAGTTGTCGTTTTTTGTGTATTGTTGAGATTTGTTGCGTTCGAGATGGCCTATCTGCAGAATGTTTCCCTCCTGGTGAAGGAGGAGTTGATTTTTGAGTTGAGGTCGCGTGGTGTGACTCCGGAGGGTGATGTTTTGAATATCCGGAGGTTGCTGCGGGAGCAGTTGTCCGCGGGTACGGCGGTGGATTGGTCTGATCTACTGGAGGTTGGTGATGAGTTGTTGGTTTGTAAACGCAAGGTGGAAGATTGGGAAGGGGTGTTAGAAGATTTGCAGTTAGAACCTCCAGTAGGTCGTGACCGGGCCTGCCATCTTGCACGTTTGGGGCATCTGCTTGCTCGCTTACCGATGGTCAACCGGGCACCGGGGTTGGAACCGTCAGATAGGGCGTGGATCTTGGGGAGTGTGTCTAGGCTTGAAGAGATTTTTCAGGCACTCTCCGGTTCCACGACTCCTACAGGTTTGGGTCAGCGGCCTAATTTCTCGCTGTCGCCTAACGTGTCGAGGCCGCAGGCTGAGACAACGGCTCTCACTGTGCCTGAGGCTCCTTCTGAGCCTGCAGGCGTTTCTGTTGCGGTCGCTTGTGGTTCGGCTCCGGCTGCCATTCCTTCTGCTTCGGCTCCTTTGTGTTCACCTGCTCTTCTGCAGCTGAGCTACCACAAGCTACCTAACCCTCTCACGCCCATGATTCAGAATCTCCCTGTGATCGATGGGATGGATCCTGAGGAACTTCTGAAGTTTCTTGTTGCCTTTCTCAGGCTTAGTGAGATGCCCGGCATGCAGGCTGGGGACTTGCTTCGTCTGATTTTCCCTTATTGCAGAGGTCCCGTTGGGGAGTTGCTGAGTTCTGTCTTGGCCAGTGATGCCTCGGTGGACTCGTTCCATCGAGAGTTACTGTCGTCGTTTCTTCCCATTTGACTCAGGGAGAGGATGGTCATGGACAGATTTTATCGGTCGCAGGGTGGGGGCGAGTCTCTGGCAGCCTATGTCTCGTCTATCAAGGAAGCTCGTCAAGCGTTGCGCCTCTCCCTTTCTGAAGCTGACACCGTTCGTGTCATCCTGGATGGAATTTCTCCTGAAGAACGGTGTAGGCTAGTTTTTGCTGGTGTGCCTTCGTCTTTTCGGGAGCTGCATCAGCTGTGCATGGTTTCGCGCAGCGTGCAGATTACTTTAAAGGCGATTGGTTTATTCACGCTCTGAAAAATAATTGCTTCGACTGTGAAATGCTTGAAAACAAATAATAAGTGTTATTTGACAGTATTGAATATATAATCAATTTTCATATTAGACTATTTCATTAGTATTTGGAATGCTAAAACAAAATGAATTATGACATTATAAAGTTTTAATAATGTTTCTGAAAATAAACTTTGAATTTAAATTAAATATAACTTTCTTAAATTACGTGGAAGAGTTTATTGACATTTTAAAATAATAAGCAACACTTCTCACCTTTATAAAAGGCAGCGTTTTTCTTACGTTTTGGGCTAGGCTGCAGATAGGCCATGTTGTTGTTAATTTTGGTATTTGTAGAGTTTGTTGTTTTTGTAGCTTTTTGTATTACCTTGTTAATGTTAGTGTTTCTTGTTAGTTATTTAAGTGCGAATTTTGTTGTGGCCTTCTGCCTATTTTGTTGTGGCCTTCTGCCTGCCAGTTTTGCTTTTGGTTGACTTGGTAATAAATTAGTTTTGCTCAGCGGCCGAGTGTTATTTTGACCCTCCAACTGTCACCCATGATCCCATCGCTTGACTTGTTTTGAGCCATCCCCCAGTTGGCACGCTTTCCAGCTTTGGTGGGGGGGATGGGTTTCACGACAAAGTAGAAAGTAAAAATATACAGACAAAACCCTTAGCACAATAATTCCATTAACTTTCCTCACTGTAATAATCTAAAAGTGACACTGAACAATTGTATTATGATTTGTTCCTGTATTTTCTTTCATCTACTTCATTTTAGTGGACGTTTCCTCAGGTAAGTTTTCTGATGTCCTGTCTCTCTTATTAAAGTAACCCCTGATCTTGGCTTCTTACCTAATGTAATATTTTGTCAAATAAATGTTCTCCTATTTCTTTTAAAGAGATGAGCATTATGACAATATCCAATTTATATATACAAGATGTTATCTTATATGCAGAGAATCAAAACCCACTACGCAATAATAACATAACTACAATATAAGACATTCCCCACATTTTATGATACCTCAACACCGGCTCACCCTTTTTGAAAAACAACTACTCTTCATCGGCTGCAAGTTGCATAATCACCTTCCTGGCCATCTACGAAGGCAAAGAGGACAACATTTGAAGAGGGAGCTAAGAAGATGGCTAACTGACCGGCCCTTCTACAGCCTAGCAGAATTCTTCAATAGCAGCTGACAAAACAAATCTACACTTTATAACATTTGTAAACATTTGACGCCATTGTATTTCTCTACGAAATTACAAATAAAGTTTATTGATTGATTGATTGATTGATTTACGCTTGTTTTCCATTCATTTTGTATCCTGCCTTCCTGTTGTCTTCCATCATGGATCTTCCTTAGTTGCAATAGATTGCCTTAAACAACCTAACCACTATTCCTCCGTTCTTGTTCTGACATATTTCCTCCCTTTCCAACTGTCTGCCCAATAATTATTAATTCCTTAAACCTAACCTCAAAACCTTTCATATCTGTTGTGTCTTCTTCATAGCAAAATATTTTGATTCTCTGCTTACCTGATAAAGTGCTAGTGGCACTGAACAATTGTTTTATGTGCCGTGTTTGTATTTTTTTCCTCATCCTCTTTGTATTATTGGACGTCTTATCAGATAAAGTGTGCTAATGCTGTCTCTCTCATCAAAGTTCCTATCTCTATTAATACAACTAATTACAATTATCAATATGTTAGACATACTCACATCTAGAAATTCTAAGCACAACGTACATAAAGTTCAATTCCAGGCCCAGCTAACATTAGTAAGCATTAGTAAAGAATACTATCTAATAGATTTAGTTAATTACTTAGTATCGGAATTTAACATGATTTATTCCCTTGGTAGTAAATGATCAATTGAAATCCTTTAGGTCGGTGAAACCCAACAGCTTGAACATGAAAATTAGGGGTTCGGAGGATATAAAAAACCGTAATGAAATTTGTAGAGGCTCACTGAACATAGGGGTAACATTGTTATCTCGGAATGCTGATGGTGCGATCAGCACCCGTTCTGGGAGGGACTCAGCACGTGGCCGAGTAACTGAGGAAAAACGTACTACTTAGTAATTCACTGCATTCACACTTACCGTTGTGTAGAACCGCTTACCATGTATGTTTTTTTTCTTACCGTTGTTTAGTATTTTATACATATTTGAAATGAAAAGTAATTTAATTCCGTTCCTACAACACCTAATGCCTTGCTAAATTAATTTAGAACATAACCGTATTTTTATTAAAAAACTGCAATACTGTTTAATTATTTTGGTGAAAAACTTGTTAACTTGGTAACTGATTAAAGATTATTTTAATAGTGAATATTTTGTGCTCACTTTGTTATTAAAATTAACGCATTGACTGTTATCAGTAAATCCAGCACAATGTTGTTGAAATTGAAATTTTAGTACTATAGGTTTGCATACATGCTATATTACAGTAAAACTATCATGGTACAGGCGAATGTATTTCCAGCATTTATCTCAGTACATGAAATCCAAAAACGACGTACTCATCACGATAGCTCCGGATATTCTGAATAGATTCAGATGAAATATGAGAAAATTAGCTTTTGTATCTTATAAAACAACCAAGAAATGATTTCTCGACATTCTATTCCTAAGGGATGGAAACATTCCTTCAGATGTTACCTTGTTCCTTAAGAGTAAATATGAGTTGATTTAATTTAATATATACAGTATTCATTTATCAACAGTCCATACAAAAACATAAAAATGACCCAAAAGCTTGGTTAATTTTGTTTTGAAGTGAAAATATTTTTTCACTACACTACTATGAGTTTAGCTGTTTTCGTTATGTGTTTACAGCCAGCGAAACATCATATTTTCAACAGCTGTCTATTTTTTACTACCGAAAGTAACATTGTTTACAACCGAAAAGTTTCCACAGTCAACAACACCTGTTTTTATTCCGTAGTGTAGTGAAATAGTATATTTCATAACAAGAGTGGAAAGTGGGGTTTTGCATTTTCGAGACCATATGTTTGAAGTACGAGACTTGTCGAGTACTTCAATTGGTCGAGAACATACAAAACACTTTCACTAGAGTTTTGAACGATACTTTTCACTACACTACGGAATAAAAACAGGTGTTGTTGACTGTGGAAAATTTTCGGTTGTAAACAATGTTACTTTCGGTAGTAAACAATAGACAGCTGTTGAAAATATGATGTTTCGCAGGTTGTAAACACATAACGAAAACAGCTAAACTCATAGTAGTGTAGTGAAAAGTATCGTTCAAAACTCGAGTGAAAGTGTTTTGTATGTTCTCGACCAATTGAAGTGCTCGACAAGTCTCGCACTTCAAACATATGGTCTCGAACATGCAAAACCCCACTTTCCACTCTTGTTATGAAATATATTATAAGGTAATGTTCAACTAATTCCGACAGACTTGCACTACTTTGCATCTCCCTAAAGTAGCTTTTAACTGTTTTTTAGACTTTATCAGGCTGAGCTTTTATATTGATGTAAAGTTTTGAGATAACCATGGAGGGAAGGGTAAGCAAGCGTATATATCACCCCATATCATAGCATGGGCTATCGGTTAGTTATGAATAAATCCCTCTATAATTTTTCAATATTGCTCATTGCATTTAATACATATTCAGTCTTAAAACATGTTCGCTAATGGAAATATGAGGGTTTTAACAAGTCAGTTTAGTGAAGTGTCAACAAGAAACTTTCTAAAGTAACATCACAGTCGTGCATACGCCTTGTCAAGTCAAGGTCGTAAACGTTTATAGCCATTACTCCGAAACTACCAGGACATTTATAGTGAACATCAAGTTCCCCATCTCTTTAGCAGTGAGCCACTACAAATGTTGTACTGTTTTATGGTAACTGTTTTTATTTATAATATTATCCATTATTAAGACGCTGATTGTAGAGATATCGATGAATGTGGGGGTTGAACGAGTGTGCTGAGTATAGATAAACGAGTGTAGTCTTTTGTCAGGGCAACTAATAGATCTACAGATTTTAAAAGAATCTGATCCACGTAGTTTGTCTTTGGTCACGTAGTGTCAGCTAACTGACAGGTGCGATACTCAGTTCTCTTCTCTACACAACATCCGGGTTTGAATACCACCCAACATGGATACCCCAGACTTTTGGAGGTGTGTCTACGTCAATTGCAACCATTGTACAAAAGTCGTGTCGGTATTAAGAAGACAGAGCATTGATTGTTTTCTAGCCTTGATTGTAGGTGTATATAATCAAGGATGAAACTTATCACCTATACTAACCACAACATTTGCCTAAAAGACACATATACGGGTTCTAATATTGTTTTATTAGTTCGACAGCTTGAAAGATGTTTAACATGTTTATGGTATTCATGTAAATTAATCATTCATCCTAAATTTTAATTTTTAAGGCATGTTTTTATAGTAAATTCATTTTTAAACGTTCTTATAAAGCAAATATCTTGGAGTTAATATGGTCAAATGTTCTGTGTTTCAGCGGATAAATGTCAAGGCATTAACATAAGTATTCTAGAACCACAAAGGAATTGTTTGGTAATGGATAATTAACTGTAACAATGAAAGAGGCTTCTTACAGACTGTTTTTCAAAGATGCAAACAAAACTGAACATTTTGACCGAATAAACAAAACTCAAGTCAATGTCTTGTTGCCTATGCATTTATTCGCTGTTTAATATCTCTATAATTGTAACATGAATAAAATTAATTATGAATATAATCATACTTTAAAGGCGATTTGTTTATTCACGCTCTGAAAAATAATTGCTTGGACTGTGAAATGCTTGAAAACAAATAATAAGTGTTATTTGACAGTATTGAATATATAATACGTTTTTATATAGACTATTTCATTAGTATTTGGAATGCTAAAACAAAATGAATTATGACACTATGAAGTTTTAGTAATGTTTCTGAAAATAAACATTGAATTTAAATTAAATATAACTTTCTTAAATTACGTGGTAGAATTTATTGACATTTTAAAATAATAAGCAACACTTCTCACCATTTATAAAAACTGTTATTTTATATTAGTTAGCAATAATTCCAACTGTTATTTAGCTATAAAACTTTTAGTAGGGTAAGGTTACTTTTACATGTTTATTGCCCACTGAGAATAGCAGAGATAATAATGTGAGCCATATACATTAATCAAATATCCTTTAACAACCATGAGACATATTGGGGGAGCCGATGGCCGATCGGTCAAGGGCGTCACCGATGGTCAGGGTAGTTTTGAAAAGAAGTTCAAACTCTCATTTACAAAAAAGTAAATATATGTATAACCTTACAATATTAAAATAAATATTTATACACAACCGCAATACCAAGTGAACAACAGCTATTCTAAAGGATGACTACTACCAACAAAGCCAATTTAAAGAGACATTCTCACTAGAATAACTACAAAAAACATTATAAGAAACAACACTTTTTTTACTTAGTGTAATTTATATAATGTATATCTTAAAATATGTTCGTTAATGGAAATATGAGGGTTTTAACAAATTAGTTTAGTGAAGTGTCAACAAGAAACATTCTAAGGGGAATGTGTCTTCAAAAACATTCTAAGTTGAAACAAAAGAACAAACAAAAGCATTCTAAAAGGTTTGTGAAGGAAACCTCTTACCAGTTTGAACATTTGTTTAATTTACTTGTAATATCTAATAATAAGTAGCATATGTAAAGAGTATGACAATTATATATGATCAGAAGATAAGAGTTATAAAACTATATTAAACGTATTTTAAGTGTGTAAGGGTATTGAATATTTTCTATCAATGAGTTTTCGAAAGAGTATATTATTATCAATATAAAAATGTTCTTCCTTCCGACAAGAGGGATCTTTAAGGACTTACTTCAATCACATACTATATTTTCATATCTTACATTCTTACATATGAGACGCCGACACAACGTTGTGCGTATTTTAAGGCGAATATGAATGGTTTTATGAGTGTAGGATGAGTGTAGTCTGGTTACTAACTGAGTTCAACTGTTCCTCAGAAAGGGCAATTTATTAATAGCCCAACAGCCAGGGCAACTAAGGGACCTACAGCTTTACGTGTAATCCGAACCACGTAGTGCTGGTCTGATTTTCAGCTAATTGACAAGCCTGATGCTCAGTTATCTCCCCCACACAACATCCGCACAATGATTACCACCCAACATGGACACCCCAGACTTCTCTAGTAGTGTCCACGCCGATAGCAACCACCAAGCGGACGCCATGTCCGGTATTAAGAGGACCGAGCATCCAACCTATCGCCTACAATCTCCCAAACACTTTGTCCCCATGTAGCTGGGTTACAGCACTGCGCCACCAGTGCCGACTTGCTGTATTGCTATAATTGCTATATCAACAATTATAGCAATACTATTTTAAAGACTTTACAAATTTCGTGTATCAAAAAAAGTGTTCTATCGTATTCTATATTAGTAAGCACATGAGAAAATATGCTATGAAAAGTCATCGTTAAACCTTAAAATAATCGTAAAATCGTCAGTTGTATAACTATAGTTTTGATAGTTACGGTAATATATGCACTGAGCTAAACTGAAATAATTGATTAGTTTCGTTTCAGTTACCTTAAATAATAGAATACACCATTATTATATAAGTTGAACAGACTCAAATATGACTTTTTCCATATTCAGCTGTAATTTCCACTTCATGAGCAACATCAGATCTTAACGCATGGGAGAGGAATCAGATCCGAGTTCAGTCACTGTGTCTGTTCAGAACATACTCCAAACTTTGAACATCTGGTCCGTAACTTCCTATATTCCTGTAGGATTACAGAAATCACAAAAAGACCCACTCAAGTGAGATCAGGCTCTCCTGACTTCCGAGTTTGCTTTTATATTTTAACTGTGTGTTTTATTTTTTTTATAAAAAACACATATCAAACTACCATGTATACACTATTACAAGGACATCATATGTCTTAGTCATACTGCATATATGGTATTTTTAAATACAGAAATTGCTCATAAAACATTTTTGTATAAACACCAATAATATAAGGAGATACAAAAGCACACATTAAAAGTAATTAGTGCAACAGAAAATTATGCACAAATTTGAGATAAAACAAGATTTTCAGCCAAAACATCTAAAACGTCATTCAAAACTTCTTACATTCAAAGTATGGACTTACTACACAAAAGTATAGTAACTCCATTGACTCAGTTGTGGGCGTTTAATTAGAATATACACATATTTTAATGTAAGTTGTTTTTGTATGGTAAAATCAGTTATTTTATTACAAATATTATCACAGTATTCAATCAATTGTATTTTACCGTCTGCAAGTTTTTCTCTTATATATATGTATTTAACGTTAGGTATTAATGTTGTGAATGATACTTTTATATTGTAAATATGAGAATAATTTTACTCTAGCTCAGTAAAAATACCCATATGGAAATAGAGTTCCTGGGGACGCCTTATCAATGCTCTTTCTTGCATGGTTGTCAGATAGTATTAGGACATCCCCTTATAAATAATTTTAATAATTAGATACCTTAATTATGAATATTACACCAAGCCTCTGTTATTCCATGTCTATCCTTTGAGGATTTAATTCAAGTTATTTAGAGGTAATTGTTTTAAACAAGTTTTAAGGAGCCGTTTTGCTTTACAAATAAATTAAAAATAAATAAATAAAAACTGCCCAAAACAGGATTTTATATTTCAAAGATTCGATCCATAATAATGATGGTCGACCTGATGAGTCTTTGATAAATGACACTATTTTGAGTTGATCATAAGATAATGTTTTTAATATTATTTTTATTACAGTTTAATACGTAACAGTTTAAATGTAATTTTTACGATTTGAAACATTAAAACCATAATAAATTATGGTTTTAATATTTTTACCATTATGGTAATAAAACATTAATCATAATACCAACCTTCAATCCAATATATTGGGCCTTTTATAATCGTGTAGTGTTTCACTATAATGTAATATAAACTACAGACATTACCATATAATTGAAATAAAACATCGTGTTTTGGCCCGCTGACGGTAAGATCGATTGTCTTCTATAGGGTTATCGATTTTACAGTGGTGGCTTGTCAATTTGGGAAACACCCACTTTAAGCTTCTATTAAGTATTTGTAGATATGTTCTAGGTACTTCAATTGTTTACCATCAGAACATATAACCAGCTTAAAGAATGATAGGCCTACCATAAAAGAATTTACTCCATTTTTAATTGCGTGCGCATATGACATTGAATTTTGGACGTTCTTATTTTCGTGGATAATGGAAGGGATTTTAGACCCAGTTTTACAGTTCGTAAGAGAATGGTTGTATGAAAATCAGGACTGTGGTAGGAGTAGAGAACTACATTACTATTACAAAATGGAAGTACTTGAGTGCACTATTAACTCAACCCTTACTTGAACTGAAGCCAAGACCTAGACTTACATTAAGTTTGTTACAATGTTCACACACATATATAACTAGGATCAACATTTACCGGCGACAACCACGTCAAGGTACTATCTAGAGTAATTACAAGATGACCAGACGTTTCACCCATTCTGTGATGTGGCATCCTCAGTGTTTACTCTGAGGAAGCCACATCACAGTACGGGCAAAACGTCTGGTTATCTTGTAAATATTGTAGATAGTACCTTGACGCGGTTGTCACCGGAAAATGTAGATTCTAGTTATGAGATCGGCCGCTTAAGCCTAAGTTCTAAGATTCGCACATGTGTGATTAAACAAGAATCTTATATTTCCACTCCTCATTTACAGACATGGAGATAAGTTTAAAAGGAAACAAGATTTGTTTTTTTACGATATTAGAAGTGGTGATCTTATCACACCATATTATACATTATCTGTTTTTCAAAATTCAAATTACGAAAAAGGTTGATTTTAATGCTTTTCACTGTCACGAATTAAGATGTTCCTAAAAATGTGTAACGTAATTTGTGAATAAATAAACAAGAACAAATGAAATGTTTAAAGTAGCTGTATAAGTATAATAAGTATTTTAAGTTAGCTGCTACTAATACGTACCAGTATATACTGTATGTGTATATAGTATATATTGGTACTACATATATTATAGTGAACGCTGCACGATTATATAAGGCCCAATATGGAGAATAGTAGGTTGGTATTATGAGTTTTAAAATTTTAAATCGTAAGAATTACATTGAAACTTTTACGTATTAAACTGTAATAAAATTAATATTACAAACATTATTTTATGATCCACTACAAATATTTTCTAGTATATACTATACATATTATGTGTACAATTACTATTTTTAATTAATGAAAACCCTACTAAAATAGTCATGTACAGAATAGTATCTTAGGTGGGAGGTTGTTTCAATTATATCCATCATTTGCAACAATTGGCAAATCAGTAGATATTACAGTTCTTAAATCCAAGTTATAAAAAACGTAATAAAAAAAGCACGTTATGTATAATTATACATGAGCCATATATAGGTATCATTGTACGTGTATGGGTCGGCGTGTGGTTTAGTACCATTGTACGTGTATGGGTGTGTGGGTGGATTAGTACCATTGTACGTGTATGGGTCGGCGTGTTGGTTAGTACCATTGTACGTGTATGGGTCGGCGTGTGGGTTAGTACCATTGTACGTGTATGGGTGGGTGAGTGGATAAGTACCATTGTACGTGTATGGGTGTGTGGGTGGATTAGTACCATTGTACGTGTATGGGTCGGCGTGTTGGTTAGTACCATTGTACGTGTATGGGTCGGCGTGTGGGTTAGAACCATTGTACGTGTATGGGTGGGTGAGTGGATAAGTACCATTGTACGTGTATGGGTAGGCGGGTGGGTTAGTACCATTGTACGTGTATGGGTCGGCGTGTGGGTTAGTACCATTGTACGTGTATGGGTCGGCGTGTGGGTTAGTACCATTGTACGTGTATGGGTGTGTGGGTGGATTAGTACCATTGTACGTGTATGGGTGTGTGGGTGGATTAGTACCATTGTACGTGTATGGGTCGGCGTGTTGGTTAGTACCATTGTACGTGTATGGGTCGGCGTGTGGGTTAGTACCATTGTACGTGTATGGGTGTGTGGGTGGATTAGTACCATTGTACGTGTATGGGTCGGGGTGTTGGTTAGTACCATTGTACGTGTATGGGTCGGCGTGTGGGTTAGTACCATTGTACGTGTATGGGTGGGTGAGTGGATAAGTACCATTGTACGTGTATGGGTAGGCGGGTGGGTTAGTACCATTGTACGTGTATGGGTCGGCGTGTTGGTTAGTACCATTGTACGTGTATGGGTCGGCGTGTGGGTTAGTACCATTGTACGTGTATGGGTGTGTGGGTGGATTAGTACCATTGTACGTGTATGGGTCGGCGTGTTGGTTAGTACCATTGTACGTGTATGGGTCGGCGTGTGGGTTAGTACCATTGTACGTGTATGGGTGGGTGAGTGGATAAGTACCATTGTACGTGTATGGGTAGGCGGGTGGGTTAGTACCATTGTACGTGTATGGGTCGGCGTGTAAGTTAGTACCATTGTACGTGTATGGGTGGGTGAGTGGATAAGTACCATTGTACGTGTATGGGTAGGCGGGTGGGTTAGTACCATTGTACGTGTATGGGTCGGCGTGTGGGTTAGTACCATTGTACGTGTATGGGTGTGTGGGTGGATTAGTACCATTGTACGTGTATGGGTCGGCGTGTTGGTTAGTACCATTGTACGTGTATGGGTCGGCGTGTGGGTTAGTACCATTGTACGTGTATGGGTGTGTGGGTGGATTAGTACCATTGTACGTGTATGGGTCGGCGTGTTGGTTAGTACCATTGTACGTGTATGGGTGGGTGAGTGGATAAGTACCATTGTACGTGTATGGGTAGGCGGGTGGGTTAGTACCATTGTACGTGTATGGGTCGGCGTGTAAGTTAGTACCATTGTACGTGTATGGGTGGGTGAGTGGATAAGTACCATTGTACGTGTATTGGTAGGCGGGTGGGTTAGTACCATTGTACGTGTATGGGTGTGTGGGTGGATTAGTACCATTGTACGTGTATGGGTGGGTGAGTGGATAAGTATCCACAAATAAATCTGTATTACGTCTAGCCAGAGGCATTACTAGTCTGATACATTGTACGTCTATGGGTGGGTGAGTAGATAAGTACCCACCAATAAATCTGTATTACGTCTAGCCAGAGGCATTACTAGTCTGATACATTGTACGTGTATGGGTGGGTGAGTAGATAAGTACCCAACAATAAATCTGTATTACGTCTAGCCAGAGGCATTACTAGTCTGATACATTGTACGTGTATGGGTAGGTGAATAGATAAGTACCCACCAATAAATCTGTATTACGTCTAGCCAGAGGCATTACTAGTCTGATACATTGTACGTGTATGGGTAGGTGAATAGATAAGTACCCACCAATAAATCTGTATTACGTCTAGCCAGAGGCATTACTAGTCTGATACATTGTACGTGTATGGGTGGGTGAGTAGATAAGTACCCACCAATAAATCTGTATTACGTCTAGCCAGAGGCATTACTAGTCTGATACATTGTACGTGTATGGGTGGGTGAGTAGATAAGTACCCACCAATAAAACTGTATTACGTCTAGCCAGAGGCATTACTAGTCAGATACATTGTACGTGTATGGGTAGGTGAATAGATAAGTACCCACCAATAAATCTGTATTACGTCTAGCCAGAGGCATTACTAGTATGATACATTGTACGTGTATGGGTGGGTGAGTAGATAAGTACCCACCAATAAATCTGTATTACGTCTAGCCACGGGCATTACTAGTCTGATACATTGTATGTGTATGGGTGGGTGAGTAGATAAGTACCCACCAATAAAACTGTATTACGTCTAGCCAGAGGCATTACTAGTCTGATACATTGTACGTGTATGGGTGGGTGAGTAGATAAGTACCCACCAATAAATCTGTATTACGTCTAGCCAAAGGCATTACTAGTCTGATACATTGTACGTGTATGGGTGGGTGAGTAGATAAGTACCCACCAATAAATCTGTATTACGTCTAGCCAGAGGCATTACTAGTCTGATACATTCAATTCAGAATGACATAATTCGAATCAAACTCTATGCTAATAAAAGATAACATTCAATTTTAAAGTCCTAAGGCCAAGGCATGACTACGTACACAGCTCGATATATATCCATCTTTCATGCACTCCACAGTTTTCTGTTTTCTATAGTCTATGAGTTTACGCAGATGTGTTTCGCAGTTGATCAGAACTGTGCCTTAGGTACTTCATCATAGATCTTCTGTTAGAGCAAGTGTTTTTTTACTTAAAATAGCTTCAGCCATGACTCGTTATTTATTCCTTTATTGAAGAGACTGGATAATTAGGGGACCAAAAAAACATGTCTTGAGTCCTATATCAGTATATTTTACTGCTATCAAGTATTTGCTTATTATGAATCCCATTGAATTGTAATCAAATATACTCTCTGTATGCTTTACCCCTATATTCATTCTGTGTGCAAGTGACTGTTTAAATATTCCATCCTAGGAGACATTTCATTTACTCATTCTAAAATATTTGCTTAAGATTCCGTGTTAACTTTTGATTTTAAATTTACCTCTTATTATTTACCAACTGAATTTGATAATATGAAAAAAATACAACGTATACCTTCAAATCTTTCTGAAATATATAATTAAATGTATGTATTTTATTTTCGAAAAAAATTCCTAAAGTATATTAAAATATATATATATAATAGATTAAGGGACAATATTACGTTAAATTATTACTGTTATTATAAGTTTACCAATTTTGTTCGAGATTAGAATATAATGAAAATTTGCAAAACGAATATAAAGCTAACGAGGTTACAGTTAATTAGGGGCCTCTGACCTTGTTTTACAGTAGCTCCTTAATTGAACTGAATATTCAAAGGGTATTTTCTAGATTAGAGTTATTGCAAAGGTTATTTGCAGCGTTCCCAGTTTACTATGTACTTGTAAATATCACTTTTATAAATATTTCAATATATTTCAGATGATGAAGTATTTTAAAATATATTAGTACAATAATTTAATATCTTTTTTTTTTACTAAACATCTGTTAAAAGTAGGCCATCTCTACATAGTAATTCTTTTAAATAAATACTACTCTTAGTAATTCTTTTTTTAATGATCACGTCCTCACCACTACCAGACCTACGGGACTTTTCCCCGCTAAGATTTCACTTAAGTTTCCCTTTTCCACTAAATTTCCCTTCACTATCACCTCTAAAAATGATAAAAAATGTATAATAATAAACATTGTTATCCTTAAGATGATCCTATGACGACACAGTGTAACAGATTTACAATATTTTATTGTGTGATCTTTTGTTTGGTCTCTTTACAACTACGTATATATGTGTTTTCACTCTAATAGAATTAGGTAAAGTGTACTTTGCATTATTTGGCCTAAGAGGCCTTTTAAACTACCTAATCAATATAAAATAACAAGCAAATAATACCAGACTGGATTATGGAGTATATTGGGGCTGTAATAATACCAGACTGGAGTATGGAATGTATTCGGGCTATAATCATATTGTTATTTTTTTAAATTTTTAATTTTATACCACCTATTGGGCTTTTCATTAAGATTCCGACACCGGGTAACCATCCCATAACTACTGATGGTGATACAAGTTTTAATTATGCATAAAAGTATTTTTTTTATATTATTATTTATAATGGTTCTTTGATGAAACTTGTAGCTAATGGTTCATCATATCTAACTATATAATAAACAATAATAAAAAAATAAAACAATCTGTGAAATATATTGGTTCTTTTATCCCAACACGTATTAGTTTTCATCAGAGGATCCCGTGAAAACGTGAATATAAGTAAAGTTATTGTCTAAGGGAGACGTCATTGAGAAAATTAATAAGAGGGAAATCAAACAACTAATATTGA